>JAQPPZ010006083.1:0-78731 GCA_028583015.1 Wollemia nobilis | reverse complement strand
TTGGTCCGGCTTTCATGCACACCCCGGGAAGGATGAAGCAAGGAAGCTCCGGAGACACCCACGGGACGGATCCCACTCACTTTAGGATCTAGTTGGTTATCCAAGGTGCGAGTTACAGAGTTGGGTCGAATGGCTATTCACTCTTTTCCACTTTTGGAATAGATTTCAATATGGACTGCTCTGTTACCTTACAGGGGGTTCTTGAACTTGTTCAGTAGTTGCAAAAGTTGTTTATCAGATTTAACTTGAATTCTTGATCTAGCTCTCATGGGTCAGCAGATTTAAATAAAAGACAAACAAAGAAAATAAAAATGGATCATTCACCGAAAACAAAGAGAGGGTAGGGTAGGGCGAAAAGAGAAGTTTATCAAACATCAACTGTAAAACCCTAAACTATCAATTTTATCTATGCTATCAGCTTCACAACAGAACAAATCAAAGAAGAAAGTGTCCAGTCAGTCTAAGATCACTTTCAACTAAGAGCACAAGGCAGAGTGAAACAGATCTAGCAGAAAATTATAAATCCAAGGGCAGCTGGTTAAAACTGGTATCTTTCACCGACAGCCTAGCTCACACAGTGAAGACAGAGCAATTAGAACAAACTTAACCTCAAATCTGTAATTTCCCCTAGCAGACAAGAGAACAACTGAAGCCTAACAACATATTTAAACTTGATAATGTAGATTTACAACATATATCTAACAAACTTTAAATGGAACGGATAACAAAAGAAGATACACTTATCACACTCTGCAAAATATTAGGCTCCTGGCCATGCTATCACAGAAAAGCTAAAGCACATCAACTCCAAGTCCAGAAACAAAGGATTTCACAAGATTTGCAAGAAATTGCTTATAAGCCTTTTATTTCTAAGTCTCCGCCTCCCGCAATTACATTGAGAAGAAGTATTTATAGATTCAGGACAGACCCTGATCTTTTCAGAAATATCTTCTTCTCCTAACTGCAAATATTATCACATCTAAACCCTAGGACCCGGGTTTTACAATAAAAATCCATTTAAAATCAAAGTCCGGATAGAACTTAACCCTTCTGCAAATCAGGGGAGTCAGCTGCCATAAATGGAGAAGATAAAATCTAAAGCCACTTGCATTCATCCGCAGCTGCAAATAAATGCCTCCATTAATTTTTGTTGGTGAGCCGGATGAGTCACCACTTCTCCATCAATTTGATCTCCGCAAAGCCATCCCGAGTTGAAATTATATCCATGCTATCAATTCTACCATAAATTTGCCATTGAATGCATTTACTGGTCTTTTCTCCTCTAGCATGGCGGCCCTTGATCGAATCTGCACTTTAACTTTGACTTTATGGCCTTTCCCGGTTGTCCCGCAAGTGCCAGATGGAATCCTGCATGAAAGACAAAAAGATTATATTAGTACTTTAAAATCATTAAAATCAAAGCTTAAAGCATTAAAATCAGATTAAAATCAGCTAAAAAGCTTGCATGTCGGCCTTGCTCTGCCTGTTACGCGCTTTGACACGTGTCGCTACCCCAGGATGCCTTCTGTTTCAGCTGAAATGCACTTCTGGTCAACTTTGAGGACTTTCTCTCTCCTATCGCGATTCTGCGACATGTCGCGATTTCGCGACATGTCACGAAATCGCGACGTCTCCTGGCGACCGCGCTGCTTCTTCCCTGTCGGCCGCGAAAATGCGACATGTCGCGATTTCGTGACATGTCACGAAATCGCGCCTCCTGCCGACGGTCGTACATCTTCCTTGCTTCCTATCGCGATTTCGCGACATGTCGCAAAATCGCGCCTCTCGCTGGCCGCCGTACATCTTCCTCAAAACGTGCAGCGCGTCGCTACCATTCTCACCCTTGATCTTCGAAACATGCAGCGCATCGTTGCAAGCTCCAGCCCGCGATTTTGAAACATGCAGCGCATCGCTGCAATTTTCTCCCTTCACCTTCGAAACGTGCAGCGCGTCGCTGCAAGCTCCGGCCCGCGATTTTGAGACACGCAGCGCATCGCTGCAACTTTACCTCTCGACTTGGAAACATGCAGCGCATCGCTGCACCCTTTAGCCCGCGATTTTGAGACATGCAGCGCATCGCTGCAACTTTTGGACTTGGCCACTTTTTCATTTATCCTCAGCGAAAATGGGACATGTCGCGATTTCGTGACATGTCGCCAAATCGCGCTCCTCCGTACAACCTTCTTCTCTCTGTCGTGATTTCGCGACGTCGCGATTTCGCGACATCTTTCCTTGCTTGGCCTTCTTCCCTTGTCACGATTTCGTGACATTTTTCTCCCCAGATTTCTCTCTCCTCATCCTGCAGCGATTTCGCGACACTTTCCAAAAATGGAAATGTCGCGATATCGCGACACTTCCAAAAATGGAAAGTGTCACGATTTCGCTACGTTTCGTGCTGTCGTACTTCTCTCTCCAGATTTGTCGCGATTTCGCGACATGTCGCGAAATCGCGCCTGTTTTCTTACTTGGCGGATTTTCATGCATTTTCTCTCTCCTACCGCGAAAATGCGACATGTCGCGATTTCGCGCTGATCCGTACAGATTTCTTCTCTCTCCTCCGGCCGGTAGCGATTTCGCGACGGTTTCCAAAAATGGAAATGTCGCGATATCGCGACACTTCCAAAAATGGAAAGTGTCGCGATTTCGCTACACAAAAATGACTTAGCTGCATTTGTATTTTCCTGTCGCGATATCGCGACATTTTCGAAAATGGAAGTGTCGCGATATCGCGACACTACCAAAAATGGAAAGTTTGATTTTTCATGAATTTATGCAATTGTTTTCTGATTTTCTCGATACCGGTGCAAGATTTTCTTAAGCATGAATGATTTCTAGCATGTAAAAAGTGAATTCTTGGATAACACAGCTAGAATGCAAGAAAAAGCACAACTTTAAAAAGGAGGCAAGCAAATTGGAATTTAAAACCTGAAAATGATCAAGAGGGTCCCTGCTGCAAAAATGAAAGTTCAGGATTTTCTAAGGATGGAATCTCATTTTTCAGTGGGGGTGTGTTGCTTCTCAACAAATGGCGATATCTGCGGGTAAAATAGTAGCACTATTTTAGAACCCAAGACTCTGGTTTCAAAACAAAAAGACCATGCATCATGCCTTGCCACAGACATTCTTCACAATAAATTGACTGTTAATTGCCAGCTGTTAAAATTTCCCAAGGACATACTAGGTTGGATTACTTCAAGGAAGATTTCTGATGTGCAATTTCAAAGGGTATAAACTTTCTTCAAGGATGACTGAATTGAATGATAAACTTGGATTAATCAACTTTTCTAGATTGTAAAAGGGGAAACCGAGTAGAGCTCTGTTTACTAGTTTAGCCTTTTACAGCCTAGACAGAGTTACCCTTTAGATTTACACGACCCAAATTTACAACTGTAGGGCTGAATCTAATATTGGCTGCCTCTTTTAATTGTTCAACTCTTTTCTTTTCTTTTTTTCTTTTTTTTTTTTTATCTCTCCCTCTGAAATATATCAATATCTGAGATGCTTTTAGGGAAATCACAATCTTCTTTTATCATTTGATCAATCCGGAACTGTTTCAGTCTAGGCATTGATAGCCTCTGGTGACACCCAAATAATTGCATGAACCATAGTCCCCTCTCATAACCAGCTTTTCTTGGATTCCCCGGGAGTTCCTCCAACTAAACAACATAGCAGTTTTTCTATCATTAAAACAACTGTGGCAAGTAAGACACAAGATCCAATCATCTCTCTACCTTTGTCCTGAATAACAAAATAGCTCTACTGTTCAGTGCAAGCAGACTATCTCTATTAGAATGGTGAACAGCATGGGCATTGGATGGAAACTGGATTGATCAGCTTAGAATAAACAATTTTCAGCAGGCTGACTTTTCATTGATTGCTCAAGCAAAGGCAAAGGACAAAAAATTTCAGAAGCCAAAGGACTTTGTACAGGCTTCCAAGGACAGGCACAGGCTTCTAAAGCAAAACAGAAATCAAAACTGCACAGACTGCAAATAAAATAAACTAAACACTGAAAACTGCACAGCTGTACAGACAAAGGAATAAAACAAACTGCAAGGCTATTTACAAAGGATGCAAAGCACAGCTGTACAGGCAGCAAAATTAAGCTAAAACAAAAGCAAAGCAATTAAAACTGCCTAGACCTGAAAATAACTTAAAGCAACTGTACAGACAGCAAAGAAAAAGAACTACAACAAATGACTGTACAGACTTAAACAACAGCAAGCTGACATAAAAAGACAAAGAAAGGAAATAAAAAGCACAAGAAAGAAATAAACTGCACAAGCTAAAACTGTACAGACAACTAAAGATTAAAAAAAATAAGATGAAGCAACTAAAAGAACTGCAGAGCATTAAAATTAAACTGAAACAGATTAAAACTGTACAGACAAAGAAATAAAAACTGCACTGACAAAGAAATAAAACTGAAAAACTTCAAAGCTTATTTACAATGTATACATATGTTACAACTTCCCTTCATACTCAAAAAATGCAGCAGTTGGGAAAGCAGAGAAATGGTGCCTTAAAAAAATTGGACCATGTACAAGTAACTTAGAAAAATTACCTTTCAAGTCCCGTTGACGAAATGCACTCCGCATCGTGCTTCAAAAATTTGCTATCTGGGGAAAGACTTGTGTTTACTGTCTTCCCCGTCCCATTTGAAAAACAAATCTGCAACTCCTTCAAATTAAACAAATCATATAATAACAAATCATATGATAACATGTTTATGCTTCTAATTGAAGGGTTTGCAGAGTTCTTTCAAAAGGACTGAATGTAAAAAACCCCCAGGATCAAATACCTTAAAATCTTGACAGACCCAGACCACCACATCTTCAAAATTATGTGACAACTGAAAGAAATCATGTTTTATCTGTATGCCCTGGTTCTTAACAACTTGAACATTTTGTGGTTGCTGTACTGCTTCAATATCCAGGACTTCGATTTTTATCCCTCTAGCAGAATGCTTACAATTTTCCTTTTCACCTGAGCCTTGCTTAGATTTAACCTCATCAATGTGCAATGTCCAAACATCATGGTTGTGATGGTTTAGAGCTGTAACTGTTCTCACCTTCTCAGTTGCCAAATTATAAACTCCAATATCTGCATCAACACAGTTTATAGCCTTCTCTTTGACATTATGTTCAGAAGTTGCAGGCTTATGTTGAGATAGTTCATCAATTCCAAGTTGGTTGACCACATTCATATTTACTATCTTTTCCTCCTTTTCTTGAAATTCAACAGGTGGTCCAGAGTAAGCCTCAATCAAGTTATCCTTTTGTTCAACAATCTGAGGCAACTCATAGAGGGTGATGTCGGCTTTAAGTTCCCTCATATCCTCAATGATGTTATCCTCCTCAGTTTACTTCTGCATAGTGATATTGAATCTCACTTTCATCATCCTCTGATGAGGAAGGATCATTGTTAGATTCTGGACTCTGACATTTCAAGTCATAACTGTCTCTTTTTAACTGTTGAAAATCTTGCATTTCATCCACAGGAGTCTGTACAAGACTTTCTGTCTCTTCGGGAAAAGTGAAAGAATCTGAAACCCTGGTTGTACTATTTTTGGGTGAACTAGAAATATCAATATTTCTTTGATCTCTAGGAAAATTTAACTCACCAGGAAAAACTTCAGATTTGGGTGGTGCCAGATCACAACCTGTTCGACTTCAAGCACTTCCACTTTGAACTTGTCAGAACTTTTCTCTGTATTTTGCACATGCTGAGTGGATGTCACAGTTAACGGAGTCTCCTTGGGTAGAGCATGACATGTTGGCACTAACTCATGATGTGGAATGGGGTCTAGAATAGGCATGTTCTGTGTAACATAGGATATCAAAGGACTGCTCAGAATTTGAGGCCCTAACTGTCTTTCAAGAATTAAGGCTTCTTTATAAGCACCTGCAGGGTTGTGATATTAATGTCTCTCTTGAGAAAAATAGAGGTCACTGAATCCAATGCATTCTTGTAGATTTCTAAGGCCGATTTGCATTTGGGATGTAATGGCCAGTCATTCTACCGTAAGCTCTTTGGAACCTCATATTGAAAGACCTGACGCTTTCTCCCGACTCTCTCTTGATGCTGGAAAATTGTTGGTATAACACACTGGGGTCTATCACTTCCCCAAATTGTGATATAAAAGCTTTCTCTAGGTCATCCCAGCCTAGTAATGGAATTGCCGGTGAGGTTTAAAAACCAGTCATAAGCTCCCTCCTGGAGAGTGAACGGGAACAATCTACAAGCAACATCTTCATGCTCGTATATTCAACAATTTTAAAGCATTTTTGAAAGCTAGCAGATGTTCTTCTGCAGTTCTTGTCCCATCATGTTTATATCCTGGGGAGATATCTTTTCGGGCTTCTGGGCAGGTCATGGGCTATACCCGGGATATTCAAAGCAGTGGGGCCCAACCAATTTGCCATTATTACTTGGCTGACAGTGATGTTCTGAGTTGTGATTGGATAACTGCCAGTGGAGATAAAACTGTTCTTAACTTGAGGTCTTCTCTGGCAATTTTAAAAATTGTACTGACAACTTACAAAACTGTACTGACAATTTACAAAATTGTCTGGAGTTCACTGTGGGTCCTTCAAATGTTGTTGTTATGCCCTTACAATACTTGAACTGAGTTCATAGGCCCTCCTTCTAGCGCCAATTAGGTTGTTGGTCCGGCTTTCATGCACACCCCGGGAAGGATGAAGCAAGGAAGCTCCGGAGACACCCACGGGACGGATCCCACTCACTTTAGGATCTAGCTGGTTATCCAAGGTGCGAGTTACATAGTTGGGTCGAATGGCAATTCACTCTTTTCCACTTCTGGAATAGATTTCAATATGGACTGCTCTGTTACCTTACAGGGGGTTCTTGAACTTGTTCAGTAGTTGCAAAAGTTGATCAAATTTAACTTGAATTCTTGATCTAGCTCTCATGGGTCAACAGATTTAAATAAAAGACAAACAAAGAAAATAAAAATGGATCATTCATCGAAAACAAAGAGAGGGTAGGGTAGGGCAAAAAGAGAAGTTTATCAAACATCAACTGTAAAACCCTAAACTATCAATTTTATCTATGCTATCAGCTTCACAACAGAACAAATCAAAGAAGAAAGTGTCCAGTCAGTCTAAGATCACTTTCAACTAAGAGCACAAGGCAGAGTGAAACAGATCTAGCAAAAAATTATAAATCCAAGGGCAGTTGGTTAAAACTGGTATCTTTCACCGGCAGCCTAGCTCACACAGTGAAGACAGAGCAATTAGAACAAACTTAACCTTCAAATCTGTAATTTCCCCTAGCAGACAAGAGAACAACTGAAGCCTAACAGCATATTTAAACTTGATAATGTCGATTTACAGCATATATCTAACAAACTTTAAATGGAACGGATAACAAAAGAAGATACACTTATCACACTCTACAAAAGATTAGGCTCCTGGCCATGCTATCACAGAAAAGCTAAAGCACATCAACTCCAAGTCCAAAAACAAAGGATTTCACAAGATTTGCAAGAAATTGCTTATAAGCCTTTTATTTCTAAGTCTCCGCCTCCCGCAATTACATTGAGAAGAAGTATTTATAGACTCAGGACAGACCCTAATCTTTTCAGAAATATCTTCTTCTCATAACTGCAAATATTATCACATCTAAACCCTAGGACCCGGGTTTTACAATAAAAATCCATTTAAAATCAAAGTCCGGATAGAACTTAACCCTTCGGCAAATCTATTGCAGTCAACTGCCATAAATGGAGAAGATAAAATCTAAAGCCACTTGCATTCATCCACAGCTGCAAATAAATGCCTCCATTAATTTCTGTTGGTGAGCCGGATGAGTCACCACTTCTCCATCAATCTGATCTCCGCAAAGCCATCCCGAGTTGAAATTATCTCCATGCTATCAATTCTACCATAAATTTGCCATTGAATGCATTTACTGGTCTTTTCTCCTCTAGCATGGCGGCCCTTGATCGAATCTGCACTTTAACTTTGACTTTATGGCCTTTCCCGGTTGTCCCGCAAGTGCCAGATGGAATCCTGCATGAAAGACAAAAAGATTATATTAGTACTTTAAAATCATTAAAATCAAAGCTTAAAGCATTAAAATCAGATTAAAATCAGCTAAAAAGCTTGCATGTCGGCCTTGCTCTGCCTGTTACGCGCTTTGACACGTGTCGCTACCCCAGGATGCCTTCTGTTTCAGCTGAAATGCACTTCTGGTCAACTTTGAGGACTTTCTCTCTCCTATCGCGATTCTGCGACATGTCGCGATTTCGTGACATGTCACGAAATCGCGACGTCTCCTGGCGACCATGCTGCTTCTCCCCCTGTCGGCCGCGAAAATGCGACATGTCGCGATTTCGTGACATGTCGCGAAATCGCGCCTCCTGCCGACGGTCGTACATCTTCCTTGCTTCCTGTCGCGATTTCGCGACATGTCGCAAAATCGCGCCTCTCGCTGGCCGTCGTACAACTTCCTCAAAACGTGCAGCGCGTCGCTACCATTCTCACCCTTGATCTTCGAAACATGCAGCGCATCGCTGCAAGCTCCAGCCCGCGATTTTGAAACATGCAGCGCATCGCTGCAATTTTCTCCCTTTCGAAACGTGCAACGCATCGCTGCAAGCTCCGGCCCGCGATTTTGAGACACGCAGCGCATCGCTGCAACTTTACCTCTCGACTTGGAAACATGCAGCGCATCGCTGCACCCTTTAGCCCGCGATTTTGAAGCATGCAGCGCATCGCTGCAACTTTTGGACTTGGCCACTTTTTCATTTATCCTCAGCGAAAATGGGACACGTCACGATTTCGCGACATGTCGCCAAATCGCGCTCCTCCGTACAACCTTCTTCTCTCTGTCACGATTTCGCGACGTCGCGATTTCGCGCATCTTTCCTTGCTTGGCCTTCTTCCCTTGTCGCGATTTCGCGACATTTTTCTCCCCAGCTTTCTCTCTCCTCATCCTGCAGCGATTTCGCGACACTTTCCAAAAATGGAAATGTCACGATATCGCGACACTTCCAAAAATGGAAAGTGTCGCGATTTCGCTACGTTTTCTGTTGTCGTACTTCTCTCTCCAGATTTGTCGCGATTTCGCGACATGTCGCGAAATCACGCCTGTTTTCTTACTTGGCGGATTTTCATGCATTTTCTCTCTCCTACCGCGAAAATGCGACATGTCGCGATTTCGCGCTGATCCGTACAGATTTCTTCTCTCTCCTCCGATCGGTAGCGATTTCGCGACGGTTTCCAAAAATGGAAATGTCGCGATATCGCGACACTTCCAAAAATGGAAAGTGTCGCGATTTCGCTACACAAAAATGACTTAGCCGCATTTGTATTTTCCCCGTCGCGATATCGCGATATTTTCAAAATGGAAGTGTCGCGATATCGCGACACTACCAAAAATGGAAAGTTTGATTTTTCATGAATTTATGCAACTGTTTTCTGGATTTTCTCGGTACCGGTGCAAGATTTTCTTAAGCATGAATGATTTCTAGCATGTAAAAAGTGAATTCTTGGATAACACAGCTAGAATGCAAGAAAAAGCACAACTTTAAAAAGGAGGCAAGCAAATTGGAATTTAAAACCTGAAAAGGATCAAGAGGGTCCCTGCTACAAAAATGAAAGTTCAGAATTTTCTAAGGATGGAATCTCATTTTTCAGTGGGGGTGTGTTGCTTCTCAACACTATATGACATCAAAAATATTTTCCTTAAACAAAACCACCCTTGAGAAAGGAAATAAATTGCTATACCTCTAAATCTGCCATAATGATGATAATTTTATTTTGCATGTGGTTTCCAAACATGTTTTACCAAAATTAATTTTCCTTTATTTTTCCACTCAAAAATAGGTTAGCATATATCTTTTTCTTTTCTTGATAAGATAACAAATAAATCATATTAAAAACCCTTATCAAAGATAAACATAATAAAGCTTAAAAATAATATCTTATACCTCCCTCACAATATAAATCTTTATTAAGAAAGCTCAAATGCTTATAACTCCTTTTATTAATTTCCAACAATAAAATCTCACACTAACATAAAAAACCTTATAAAACCTATTTATTTTCAACAATGAAATATCACACTAACATAAAATACTTATAACTTCTATTTATTTCCAACAATGAAGTCTCACACTAACTTTAAAAAAATCTTATTTCACCCTTTTATTCACATGCAAAAATTATAACCTTAAACTTATACCAATGACCCTTATTTCTCCTATCCACCTTTATCAATTTTAATAAAACAAAAATCAATACCTTGCACCATTGCGAATCGATCCATTGACCTCAAGAATCACAATGCTTTCCCAAGCGCTAACACAACACGTTAGAGTAGAATAGTGCAAAAATAGTTTTAACTCCTTCGTAACTTGATTTCCACTTCCAACAAAAATTCAATGTCGATGGGATTCGACACCTCGACCTCCTGCCAAGCAGCATTCTATGCAAGGCTAGGCTACCATCTGAGCTAGCAACCCGAATGAAAACCAAGACATAAAATTATTAACTTAAGATATCCTTTTGATTTCTACCTCCAATATGTGTGTTCTTCTCTCCCTTGTCATCTACTCACTGCACGAACTCCATGCAAGATTTTTTCTATTTTTTCTCCACACTTAGCATAGTGATTGATAGCCTTTTAATAAGCTTTTGACTTTGGTACTCAATGAGGTCGGCTTTCATATTAAAATTTTGAAACTTAAACCTTACCTTTGTATGGTGTTCCCAAGGAATGTTGGCCCATGCAATATATATTTAAATTTATTAAATATAACCTTCCAAAACCTTTTATCCTTCTCTCAATAATATTTAAACCTTTGTCCCAATCAACTTTTAAAATTTTGTCCCAAGAAACTTTTATTAACTTTTAAACCTTTGTATCCCAAGATTTTATCCTTCTTTATAATATTTAAATTTGATATTTAAATATTATAATCCTTTTCTTAAAAATATTTTCCTTGCTTGGAGATATACCTTGCCTTGAATAATTTCTCAACCTTATAGACTTCTTGAAGTTTATTTCTACCTTGAATACCATGCACCCTTTAACATTAAAATATTTTTGCCTTGAATACCATGTACCTTTGACATCAATGACAGCTCAATACTTCCAACAATATCCCCCTTTGTTATTGATGGCAACCCTTCAAAAAAAATTCTTTTACTGCAATTGGATTCCAAATATGCTCCCCCTGACAAGCTTCTCCCCTTCATTGAATTCTCCCCCTTTGACATCAATGGCAAAGGGCTCCTTGGGGATAAAAATTAGAGACTTAGCACAACTCCTTCACCACATCCTTTTCTTGAGGTGATCAATTTTGGAATGAGAGTAAAACTACTCCAAAATTACAATGCTCTTCTTTTTTTTCAATTTTCTTTTTCCAAAATTTTGAAGTTATACCTTTTTGATCATTTTGAGCATCCTTTTTCTTGCTTATATTTGGAAGTTTTGGATACTCTGTTCTACACCATTTATATTTATGCCCAAAATTATATCAATTGAAACACATGATGTTGTAGTCCTTGAAAGGTGTAAATGACTTGAAATTTCTCTTGGTGAAGCCATAATCATTCTTACCATGAACCCTACAATTTATAGCTTTATAACCAAAATGATTACATGAGTAACAATAACCCTGGAATAAATATTCATCTTACCTTGGAGGATATTATCTCATGGTTCTTTCTTTGCTTTTTCTATGATGGTCCCTATTCCTTGATTGTGCATTGTTTTCTTCTTCTTTGATGTTTCCATTTCTCAAAAAATTAGCATAGGTCTTAGGCTCTTCTTCAAATACCTTCTTTGATGCTTCTATTTCTTTTGAGCTTGACTTCTCTTTTTGTACTTCTTGACCTTCCTCAAAGCCAATTATAGTTTCATAAATGGAGATCTATGTGTTTTGATAATATCATCCAAATATTTTGAGCTTTTCCTAAACTGATATATCTTATTATTAATTTTTTCAAGTCCCTTCCTTAGAATGTCAGCTTCATGTTCTAGTATTTCACATTCTAGCTCTTTTGTCTTTAAATGTTTAGCCATACCTTCTTCAACTTTCCTTACCTCTTCAAACTTAAATTTTAATACAAATAGATCTTGTAGAAGCTTTGTCTTTGTTTTCTCATCCTCTTTTATTTGAGCTTTCAATCTTAAGTTCTCATTTTTCAACTCTTCAAGAACAACAATAAGTTTCCTTTTCCATATCAACTGTGGCTTCTTCTTCCTTTTCTAAGTCTTTCTTTTTTCTAGGTCTTTAATCACAAGAGCATCTTCTTTCTCTTATTCTTGGTCTTTCACAACAAAAGCATCTTCACTCTCTTCTTCTTGGTATTTTACAACAGAAGCATCTTCATTCTCTTCTTCTTGGTATTTGACAATGGGAGCATCTTCATTCTCTTCTATGACCAAAAATATGATTTCTTCTTTTTCACTATCGAAGAGGTTCTCATCACTGTCACTTGAAGCACTACTTTCTTCTTCAACATAAAAACTCTTCTTGTGTCTTTGAAAAATCTTCTTCTCATGCTTGCCTTGATTGTGCCTATTTTTCTTTTCATGATAAAATCTTCTTTCTTTCTTCTTCTTGTATTCTTTTTCTTCTTCACTGCTACTATTTCTAGCTTCTAGAAATTTAGTTGCATAGTGACCAATGTTACCACAACTAAAAAATTTCATAGTCTACATATTCTTGTGTTTTATTTGACCCTTCTTATTTCTTATCACAAAGTTAGCATATTCTTCACTTCTTGATTCATCACTTGATTCTGGTTCTTTATACTTTACCTTCTTTGAAGTTTTGAATGTTACCTCTCATTTGGATGTTTGATCTTTTTCTGTCCTCATCTCATAGGCTGTGGGAATTCCATGTAGCCCATCCATGCTTAAGGTTTTGAGATCCTTCATATCTTCTATTGTTGAAACCTTTGCATCATACCTCATAGGGAGTGACCTTAATATTTTTTGAATAATAGTAGAGTCCTCAATATTTTCTCTAAGTCTACGAATGGTGTTAACAACTTCATCAACACATAGTAGATACCTAGAAGTATATTTCTCATATTTCATCTTCAAGTCTTCAAACTTCCTTCTATGAGTTTGAAGTTTTTCCATTTTTACCTTGTTGTCTCCTTCAAATGTTCTTTGTAACTTTTCCCATATTTCTTGAGCTAAAGTGTATTGCATGACTTTCACAAACTCTGATTCATATAACCTACTTAATATTGCATTCATTACCCTAGCATTATTTTCATATGGTTTCTTTCCACTTGCACTTGTGGGAGGTGTTGTAAATCCATCCTCAATAGATTGCCATACATCATTTACATGTGCTATCAAATAAGTCTTCATTCTCACAGTCCATAAAGCATAGTTAGTCCCATCAAACAATGGAGCCTTATTTGATGAAAAACCTTCCTTATGATCCATGTGTTAGCAATAGCGCTCTCCCACCCAAGTGTGGACAAATATGGAAGGCATTGCATTTGAGGCTACTGCCTCAAACGAATGTGCCCTTTTTGGCATCCCACAAATTCTTCCCTTTCTTTATTAAATGAATTTTAAATTAAACCCTCTCCTCTTTCCTTCTACCATAAAACCCTCCTCTACGTTGTTTACTCTACTATTAAAATGCATCCTCTCCATCCTATTAAAAATATCATCTTGATCCGAGATCATCTGGATCTCTTAATATAATATTATTTTATACCAATATTGTCTTGATCATCTTAATGGTATTATCTATTTGTAGCCCATGAGATTCTTCCATACCTTTCTTCCTTCCTCCCTCTCTTCATTTCCTTATTTTAATTATTCACTCACTTTAAGGATAACCCTTTCCTTGAATTTTGACCTCATTTTAAGAATCCTTAAGTGGGTAGAGAGATCTTCCCCTTAAAATATAAGTTAATTAAGTACATTGATCATCTAATCATCTTATAAGAGTATATGATTGTAAGGAGTGCTCACTCTTCTATAGTTTCTATAAGTAGCACTTTCTC
This sequence comes from Wollemia nobilis, assembly GCA_028583015.1. Classification (NCBI taxonomy): domain Eukaryota; kingdom Viridiplantae; phylum Streptophyta; class Pinopsida; order Araucariales; family Araucariaceae; genus Wollemia; species Wollemia nobilis. Next base: position 64,722 of record JAQPPZ010006083.1, on the reverse strand, counting down.
TTTTCTATAGTTTATGTGAGGAGTGCTCTCTCTCTCTCTCTCTCTCTCTCTCTCTCTCTCTCTCTCTCTCTCTTTTTGTGTGGTACTCCCTATGTTGTAAGGCATACTCTCTCTCTCTTCCATTTCAACCTATTTTAAAACTCACCCTCATATTTTACCTTTAAAACATGGGGGTCTTGTTAAATGATGGGGGAAAGATTATTATTTATCTGTATAGAATCGTCTTGGTAGTTCCCTCTTTTATTCATGCTCAAAATGAATTGGGGAAGGGGCCAATCAATTTATTTAAAAGCTTTCAAAGTGCATTAGTATGAGAAAAGAGATTATGTTTATTCTTTTATATACTATAGTGATAAATTACTACACCTTTTGAAAGTAAAATTTTGGGTCGTAGACAACCACATGAGAAAATCTCAATTAAAAAAACTCAATAATCAAAATCCAGATATCATGAGAAAAAATGTCCAAAATATAGATTTTCTTGAGTTGTAGATAAAAAATAGGAGAAAAATTCCCAACAAGGGTACAAGAGGTAAAAATTCCTAAAATTTTGAAGATAAGTAGCCCCAAGAGATGAAGTAAAACTTAAGAATACAACACTAGCATCCTAAAAGTTAAACTAATGAGCTGCACATTCTTCGAGGAATATTGTCCTTGCAAAAATATCTTGTATCTCTAAGAAAGTACAACAACAACATGGAGCTACAATAAAAGCAACTTGAACATCCAGAGTATTGATTAAAGCTATATTATGCACCCATGTGATGGGAATTCCCATAAATGTGTAGATGGAAATAATGATGGTAGTTGCTCATCCAAGGGATAAAAATCAATTGAAATTCATATCTTCAGCTCTAGAGGATATCAAAGGGATAAATAATCATATGAGACATGACTCAATATCTAAAATAAAAACCACCTAGAAATATCTACATGAGTTTTGAAAGGAAAACCCTCCCCTTGTAATCTATAAATAGGAATAGTAATGGCTTTGTAAAGGATTGATGACTTTGCAATTGTATAAATTTTTAGGTTTTACTTTTATTTATATCGATAAAAATAGTTGTGGTTCTTGAGTAGCTTGTAGGTAATCTTCAACCCCCCACTTTTGGCATAATCTATGTAAATATTGCTTGCATTTATATATACAAGGGAGCTTATGTCTATATTTTGGCATATCCTGCAAACTTATTGCTATGTGTATGTATTTGTTTATGATATTTTGATTAAATAATAGGTTTTATTAAGTGTATGTGTGTGTGAGGGACTTGTGTCTATTTTTGGCTTGAGTCACTTGCTTGGCTCTCCCATGGTACCTACCTTCTTATGCATGCATATAACTAGTAACTCTCATTCATACTTCTCTATGTCGAAGAGAGAAAGTGTTCACTACTGGCACATAGCATTAAGGCCTATTTTTGTAGAAATATCTTAGTGAATATCTTGACACATCACCCCATTTTATTTTATTGAGTCATTTTTTACTTTTACTTTATTACACCCCTTTATATTTTTTGAGTAACTAGCACCTTGAAGATCACATCCTAACAAGGAGCCAACATTATAAAAACTCTCAAAGACCCCAAATTAAGCAAAACCCCATGATCTCGGCTATGACTCCATCTTCTTGCTCCCTACAAGGTATTATTATCCTAGGTAGCAACGATTAGAGATAAAATAATTTAATGGTATGTCTAATGTGATCCCAAACCCTCTCCTATGTTCTTCTGCCATAAAACCCTCTCCTCTACCTTGTTTTCTCTACTATTAAAATGCATCCACTCCCTCCTATTAAAAATATCATCTGGATCTTTTGATATAATATGACTTTACACCAAGTTTATCTTGATTATCTTAATGGTATTATCTATCTATAGCCCATGAGTTTCTTTCATCCCTTTCTTCCTTCCTCACTATCTTTCTTTATTTATTATAATTATTGACTCACTTTAAGGAGAACCTTTTCTTTGAATTTTTGCCTTCTTTTAAGAAGATCCCTTAAGTGGACAAATATATCTCCATATTCAAATGTAAGTTGATTATGTACATTGATCACCTAATCATATTATAAGAGTATATACTTGTAAGGAGTTCTCTCTCTCTCTTTTGTAGTTTCTATTAGGAGTACTTTCTCTTTTCTATAGTTTATGTGAGGAGTGCTCTCTCTCTCTCTCTCTCTCTCTCTCTCTCTCTCTCTCTCTCTCTCTCTCTCTTTTTATGTGGTACTCCCTATATTGCAAGGTATAATCTCTCTCTTCTATTTCAAACATGAGAGGTCTACATCTATTTTTGGATCGAGTCACTTGCTTGGCTCTCTAGTGGTACCTACCTTCTTATGCATGTGTATAACTAGTAACTCATTTGTACTTCACTATGTCTAGGAGAGGAAGTGTTCACTGCTGGTGCATAGCATTCAGACCTATTTTTGTAGAAATATCTTAATGAATCTCTTAATACATCATCCCCTTTTATTTTATTGAGTTATTTTTACTTTTACTTTCTTGCATCCCTTTCCCTTTGTTGAGCAACTAGCACATTGAAGATCACATCCTAACAAGGATCTGACCTTGTAAAAACTCTTGAAGGCCCCCAATTGATCCAAACCCCATGTTGTTAGTTGTGGATCCATTGTATCACTCCCTATGAGGTATTATTATCATAGGTAAGGATAATTAGATATAAAAAACAATATTAATGACACATCTAAAAGGACCCCAATGACACATCATTGGTCTTAGAATTGTAACAAGGAGTAGCATTGGGACTTGGTGATGGTGTTGGTCTATTATTGCTTGTTGAAGTTCCTCTTTTCTCACTTGGTGAATCCACTCTAGAATGAACACTAGAATAATTTATTGAAGATACTAAACTAAGGTTCCAATGAATTTATTGTCATAATATAACATGGTAGGACCACTTTGTATTTCACCTGTTTCTTCAAGAAATTTTCTTAACCATAAGGCTTGGGCACTAGCATGTGTGATTGCTATGTACTCAGCCTCAATATATGATAATGCTACAACATTTTTCTTTTTGGAACTCCAAGTAATTAGTCCTAACCCAAGACTAAAACAATTCCCTAAAGTATATTTCCTATCATCTATATTGTTGCCCCAATCACTATCACTAAAGCCAACTAATTTTACAACATTACATTTGTGGTAATGGATCCCATAATCCAATGTACCCTTTACATATCTCAAAATTATTTTAGTTGCTTGTAGATGAAGTTCAAATGGATTAGCCATATACCTAGAAACTAGAGAAACAACATATTGAATATCCGACCTTGTGTTGGTGAGTAACATTAGACTCCCATCCATGCTCTTGTAAGTGGTATTATCAAATTTTGGTGCTCCATATTCTTTACTTAATTGTATCCCATGACCTATTGGAGTTGCAACAGACTTGCATTGCTCCATAGAAAAATTTTTTATCATGTCATGAGCATATTTATGTTGACATATGAAGATCTCATTTCCTGTTTGATGTACCTCCATTCCTAGAAAATAATGCATCAAACCTAGATCCTTCATTTCAAACTCTTTCATTATGGAGTTTTTGAACTCCTCATTCATTTTATCACTACTGCCCATGAATATTAGATCATCCACATATAAGCAGATAATAAGAATATATTTACCTTGTTTCATGTAGTAGAGAGTAGGTTTACTTTTACTCCTAGGGAATCCATACTTTTGAAAGTAGCCATCAATGTGTGAGTACCATGATCTTGGTGCTTGCTCTAGGCCATACAATGCTTTATTTAATTTGTAGACAAGGTTCTCCTTACCTTGTTCTTCAAAGCCTTGAGGTTGTTGCATAAAAACATATTCATTCAAGTACCCATTGAGAAAGGTACTTTTAACATCCATGTGTTGAATTTTCCACCCTTTGTGGGTAGCCAAAGAAAGCACTAGTCTAATGGTCTCTTGTCTAGAAATAGGAGAAAAGGTCTCCTCATAGTCAATCCCATACTTTTGAGTAAATACTTTTGCTACTAGCCTTGCCTTGTGTCTTTCAATGCTCCCATCAGCATTGAACTTGGTCTTATAGACCCATTTACATCCAATACATTTATTGCCCTTAGGAAGCTCCACTAGCTCCATTTATCATTCTTTTTTATAAAGGTCATTTCCTCTTTCATGGCTTGTTGCCATACATCATGAGTACATGCTTTTTCATAACTAGATGGCTTTAGATCTACACTAGTAATTAAATCATAGTTTACAACATCTCCCTTAGGCTCTTGAGAGTCTTCATCACCATACATGTACAAATTTTAAAGTCTTTTCAAGACTTCATTCATTTCACTAGCTTGGCTTCTAGTGTATCTTCTTTGAAAATTCTTATCCATCATTTGGTAGGAGGGATGGTACTGAAGTGTTCTTTTACCTCTTGATGGTGAATCTACTTCCATTGGCATTGGAGAAGAACTTGTTGATCTTTATTGAGAAAAAATTGAAGTAGCACTTGTTGTACTTGGAGTAGACTCTTCTTTGGAGGAGGATTTCTAGTGCTGATTTTATTAATGGGCTACACTTGAGAGGAGCTTACATCTTGAGATCCATCATCAAAAACAAGTTTTTGATGACCCCATACTCCCCCTTCATCAAAAATCACATCTCTAGAAATTACAACTTTGTGTATTTTTGGATTGTAGAGCCTATATGCCGTTGAAGAATCACAATACCCAATGAAAATACATGCTTGACATGTCGCGAAATCGCGACATGTGGCAGAATCGCGGCAGGAGAGAGAAAGTCATAGTTGACCTGAAAGTGCATTCCGGCGGGAAACAGAAGGCTTCCTGGGGTAGCGACACGTGTCAAAGCGTGAATGGGACAAACCGAAGCCGACATGCAAGCTTATTTTGCGGATTTAATCTGTTTTTAATGTTTTAAGCTTCGATTTAATTAAAATGCTAATCTAATGCATCTTTTTGTCTTTCATGCAGGATTCCACCTGGCACTTACGGGACAACCGGGAAAGACCATAAAGGCGAAGATAAAGTGCGGATTTAGTCAAGGACCGCCATGCTAGGAGAGAAGCTGCCGGTGAGAGCATTCAACAACAAATTTATTGCAGACTTGATAGCATGAAGACCATTTCAACTTCGGGATGGATTTGCGGAGATCGAATTGATGGAGAAGTGGTGACTCATCCGGCTCACCAACAGAATTAATGAAAGCATTTATTTGCAGTGCGAATGAATGCAAGTTGCATTTTATTTTATCTTCTCCATTTATGGCAGTTGATCGCACAGATTTGCCGAAGGGTTAAGTTCTATTCGGACTTTGATTTTTAAATGGATTTTTATTGTAAAACCCGGGTCCTAGGGTTTAAGTGCGATAAGATTTAGGGTTTGAGCAAGATATTTTGGAAAAGATCAGGGTCTGTCCTGAGTCTATAAATACAAATTCTAAATGTAATCGCAGGAGGCGGAGACTTAGAAATAAAGGCTTATAAGCAATTTCTTGCAAATTTTGTGAAATCCTTTGTTTCTGGACTTGGAGTTGATGTGCTTTAGCTTTTCTTGTGATAGCATGGCCAGGAGCCTAATCTTTTGCAGAGTGTGATAAGTGTATTTTCTTTTGTTATCCATTCCATTTAAAGTTTGTTAGATATATGCTGTAAATCTGCCATTGTCAAGATTAAATATGTTGTTAGGCTTCAGTTGTTCTATTGTCTGCTAGGGGAAATTACAGATTTCAGGTGTAAGTTTGTTCTAATTGCTCTGTCTTCACTGTGCGAGCTAGGCTGCCGGTGAAAGATACCAATTTTAACCAGCTGCCCTTGGATTTATAATTTTCTCGCTAGATCTGTTTCACTCGCCTTGTGCTCTTAGTTGAAAGTGATCTTAGACCGATTGGACACTTTCTTCCGGGATTTGTTCTGTTGTGAAGCTGATAGCATAGATAAGATTGATAGTTTAGAGTTTTACAGTTTAAAGTCTGATAAACTTCTCTTTTCTGCCCTACCCTACCCTCTCTTTGCTTATCGTGAATGATCCATTTTTATTTTCTTTGTTTGCCTTTTATTTAAATCTGCTGACCCATGAGAGCTAGATCAAAGAATTCGAGTCAAATCTGATTGTCAACAACTTTTGCAACTACTGAACAAGTTCGAGAACCCCCCGTAAGGTAACAGAGCAGATCCATATCGAAATCTATTCCGGAAGTGGAAAAGAGTGAATTGCCATTCGACCCAACTCTGTAACTCGCACCTTGGATAACCAGCTAGATCCTAAAGATGAGTGGGATCAGTCCCGTGGGTGTCTCCGGAGCTTTCCTTGCTTCATCCTTTCTTTTTCCCGGGGTGTGCATGAAAGCCGGACCAACACCTAATTGGCGCTAGAAGGAGGGCCACAGAACATCTGTTCTTAGTGCACTTGAGTTGAGAAATCCGACTGTATGTGGAACTGTAAACTGTATTTTATCCAAAGTCCGGTAGCCAATTTTCCCCTCCTCCTCGCCCAACACCTAATTGGTGCTAGAAGGAGGGCATGAACTCAGTTCAAGTATTGTAAGGGCATAACAAAGAACATTTGAAGGACCCACAGTGAACTCCGGACAGTTTTATAAATTGTCAGTACAGTTTTATAAATTGTCAGTGCAGTTTTTAAATTGTCAGTGCAGTTTTTAAATTGTCAGTGCAGTTTTGTAAATTGTCAGTGCAGTTTTTGAAAGTTGTCAGTGCAGTTTTTGAAATTGCCAGAGAAGGCCTTAAGTTCAGTGGTTTGTTAAGAACAGTTCTATCATCACTTGCAGTTATCCAATTACAAATCAGAACATCACTGTCAGCCAAGTATTAATGGCAAATTGGTTGGGCTCCACAGCTTTGAACATTCCGGGTATAGCCCATGACTTGCCCAGAAGTCCAGAAAGATACCTCCCTAGGTACAAACATGATGGGACAAGAACTGCAGAAGAACATCTGCTAGCTTTTAAAAATGCTTTAAAATTGTTAAATATACAGAGATGAAGATGTTGCTTGCAGATTGTTCCCGTTCACTCTCCAGGAGGGAGCTTATGACTGGTTTTTAAACCTCACCAAAGAATTCCATTACTAGTTGGGATGATCTAGAGAAAGCTTTTATATCACAGTTCGGTGAAGTGATAGATCCCAACATTTTATATCAGCAATTTTCCAAAGATCAAGAAAGAGTCGGGAGAAACTGTCGGGTCTTTCAATATGAGGTTCCAAAGAGCTTACGGTAGAATGACTGGCCATTACATCCCAAATGCAAATCTGGCCTTAGAAATCTACAAGAATGCATTGGATTCGGTGACCTCTATTTTCCTCAAGAGAGACATTAATATTACAACCCTGGCAGAGGCTTATAAAGAAGCCTTAATTCTTGAAAGATAGTTAGGGCCTCAAATTTTGAGCAGTCCTTTGATATCCTATGTTACACAAAACATGCCTGTTCCAAACCCCATTCCACATCATGAGTTAGTGCCAACATGTCATGCTCTACCCAAGGAGACTCCGTTAACTGTCACATCCACTCAGCATGTGCAAAATACAGAGAAGAGTTCTGACAAATTCAAAGTGCAGGTGCTTGAACTGAACAGTTGTGATATGGCACCACCCAAATCTGAAGTTTTTCCTGGTGAGTTAAATTTTCCTAGAGATCAAAGAAATATTTATCTTTCTAGTTCACCCAAAAATAGTACAACCAGGGTTTCAGATTCTGTCACTTTTCCCGAAGAGACAGAAAGTCTTGTACAGACTTCTGTGGATGAAATGCAAGATTTTCAACAGTTCAAAATGGACAGTTATGACTTGAAATGTGAGAGTCCAGAACTTAACAATGATCCTTCCTCATCAGAGGATGATGAAAGTGAGATTCAATCTCACTATGCAGAAGTAACTGAGGAGGATAGCATCATTGAGGATATGAGGGAACTTAAAGCTGACATCACCCTCTATGAACTGCCTCGATTGTTGGACAAAACATTAACTTGATTGAGGCTTACTTTGGACCACCTGTTGAATTTCAAGAAAAGGAGGAAAAGGTAGTAAATATGAATCTAGTCACCAACTTGGAATTGATGAACTGTCTCAACATAAGCCCGCAACTTCTGAACATAATGTCAAAGAGGAGGCTATAAACTGTGTTGATGCAGATATTGGAGTTTATGATTTGGCAACTGAAAAGGTGGGAACAATTATAGCCCTAATCAATAACAACAATGATGTTTGGACATTGCACATTGATGAGGTTAAGTCTAAGCAAAGCTCAGGTGAAAAGAAAAATTGTAAGCATTCTGCTAGAGGGATAAAAATTGAAGTCCTGGATATTGAAGCAGGTGCCAGCAACCACAAAATGTTCAAGTTGTTAAGAACCAGGGCATACAGATAAAACATGATTTCTTTCAGTTGTCACATCAATTTGAAAATGTGGTGGTCTGGGTCTGTCAAGGTTTTAAAGTATTTGATCCTGGGGGTTTTTTACATTCAGTCCTTTTGAAAGAACTCTGCAAACCCTTTAATTAGAAGCATAAACATGTTATCATATGATTTGTTATTATATGATTTGTTTAATTTGAAGGAGTTGCAGATTTGTTTTTCAAATGGGACAGGGAAGACAGTAAACCCAAGTCTTTCCCTGATAGCAAATTTTTGAAGCACAGTCTGAGTGCATTTCGTCAACAGGACTTGAAAGGTAATTTTTTTTAAATTACTTGCATGGTCAAAATTTTTTAAAGCACCATTTCTCTCGCTTTCCCAACTCGCTGCATTTTTTGAGTATGAAGGGAAGTTGTAACATATGTATGCATTGTAAATAAGCTTTGAAGTTTTTCAGCTTTATTTCTTTGTCGCGTGCAGTTTTTATTTCAATGTCTCGTGAGTTTTAATCTGTTTCAGTTTAATTTTAATGCTCTGCAGTTTTAATTTATTTGTTTTTCAGTTTATTTCTTTGTCAGTGCAGTTTTATTTTTAAATGTCTGTACAGTTGTAGTTTTTCAGTTTTCTTTAGTTGTTTTTCAGTTTTAGCTTGTGCAGTTTATTTCTTTTGTCAGTGCTTTTTATTTCCTTTCTTTGTCTTTTTATTTTAGCTTGCTTTTATTTTAGTCTGTACAGTCTTTTCTTTATTGCATTTCTTTTTCTTTGCTGTCTGTACAGTTGCAGTTGCAGATTACGAGTTTATTTTATTTCAGTTGCAGTTTAGTTTATTTCAGTCTTTGCTGCAGTTTAGCTTTGTCATGCTTCAACAATTTTTATTTGCTTCAGTTCTTTTAGTTTATTTCTTTTATTGCCTGTACAGTTTTTATTTTCTTCCCTATTTTTCCTTTTCTTTGTTGTCTGTGCGGTCTTTTGTTTTAGTTTTATTTTGTTGCTTGTGCAGTTTTATTTGCAGTCTGTGCAGTTTTATTTTGTTTTGCTTTAAAGCCTGTGCCTGTCCTTGGAAGTCTGTGCAAAGTCCTTTGGCTTCTGAAATTTTCTGTCCTTTGCCTTTGCCTGAGCAATCAATGAAAAGTCGACCGCTAAAAAATTGTTTATTCTAAGCCGATCAATCCAGTTTCCATCCAATGCCCATGATGTTCACCATTTTAATTGAGATAGTCTGCTTGCACTGAACTGTGGAATTATTTTGTTATTCAAGACAAAGGTAGAGAGATGATTGGATCTTGTGTCTTACTTGCCATAGTTATTTTAATGATAGAAAAACTGCTATGCTGTTTAGTTGGAGGAACTCCCGGGGAATCCAAGAAAAGCTGGTTATGAGAGGGGACTATGGTTCATGCAATTATTTGGGTATCCACAGAGGCTATCAATGCCTAGACTGAAATAGTTCCAGATTGATCAAATATTAAAAGAAAATTGTAATTTCTCTAAGGTCTTCCAGATAGTGATATATTTCAAAAAGAAGAGAGATAAAAAAAGAGAGAGAAAAAAAAAAAAAGAGATAAGAAAAGAAAAAAAAAAAAAGTTACAATTAAAAGAGGCAGCCAATATTAGATTCTGCCCTACAGTTGTAAATTGGGTCGTGTAAATCTAAAGGGTAACTCTGTCTAGGCTGTAAAAAGCTAAACTAGTAAACAGAGCTCTACTCGGTTTCCCCTTTTACAATCTAGAAAAGTTGATTAATCCAAGTTTATCATTCAATTTAGTCATCCTTGAAGAAAGTTTTATACCCTTTGAAATTGCACATCAGAAATCTTCCTTGAAGTAATCCAGTCCAGTATGTCCTTGGGAAATTTTAACAATGGCAGCTAGCGATCAATTTATTGTGAAGAATGTTCGTGGCAAGGCATGATGCATGGTCTTTTTGTTTTGAAACCCGAGTCTTGGGTTCTAAAATAGTGCTACTATTTTACCCGCAGATATCGCCATTTGTTGATAAGCAACACACCCCCACCGAAAAATGAGATTCCATCCTTAGAAAATTATGAACTTCCATTTTTGCAAACGAGGACCCTCTTGATCTTTTCGGTGTTTTAAATCCAAATTTGCTTGCCTCCTTTTTAAAGTTGTGCTTTTTCTTGCATTCTAGCCGTGTTATCCAAGAATTCACTTTTTACATGCTAGAATCATTCATGCACAAGCAAAATCTTGCACCGGTATCGAGAAAATCCAGAAAACAGTTGCATAAATTCACTGAAAAATCAAACTTTCCATTTTTGGTAGTGTCGCGATATCGCGACACTTCCATTTTCGAAATGTCGCGATATCGCGACCGGTAAGTCAAAATGCAGCTAAGTGCCAGAAAGGTCGTGATTTCGCGACATGTCGCGAAATCGCGACAGTTTTTTAACGAAAGAAGCAAGCTGTACGGAGGTCGCGATTTTGCGACATGTCGCGAAATCGCGACATGTCGCATTTTCGCGGTAGGAGAGAGAAAGTGGGCTGCAGGATGAAAAATGAGATTCCATCCGCAGATATCGCCATTTGTTGATAAGCAACACACCCCCACTGAAAAATGAGATTCCATCCTTAGAAAATTATGAACTTCCATTTTTGCAGCAGGGACCCTCTTGATCTTTTCAGGTTTTAAATCCAAATTTGCTTGCCTCCTTTTTAAAGTTGTGCTTTTTCTTGCATTCTAGCTGTGTTATCCAAGAATTCACTTTTTACATGCTAGAATCATTCATGCACAAGCAAAATCTTGCACCGGTATCGAGAAAATCCGAAAACAGTTGCATAAATTCACTGAAAAATCAAACTTTCCATTTTTGGTAGTGTCGCGATATCGCGACACTTCCATTTTCGAAAATGTCGCGATATCGCGACAGGTAAGTCAAAATGCAGCTAAGTGCCAGAAAGGTCGCGATTTGCGACATGTCGCGAAATCGCGACAGTTTTTTAACGAAAGAAGCAAGCTGTACGGAGGTCGCGATTTTGCGACATGTCGCGAAATCGCGACATGTCGCATTTTCGCGGCAGGAGAGAGAAAGTGGGCTGCAGGATGAAAAATCGGCTAAGTCAGAAACATGTTCCAAAATCGCGGTCAACGCGGTCAACGCATGCGAGTGAGGGAACTGTCGCGATATCGCGACGTGTTCTAAAATCGCGGCTGAAAATCAAGAAGCGTACGGAGGCCAGGAAGGGTCGCGATTCTGCGACATGTCGCGAAATCGCGACATGTCGTGTTTTCGCGGCCGACGAGGGAGGAAGTTGCCGATGAGCTGGTGGTCGCGATTTCGTGACATGTCGCGAAATCGCGACATGTGGCGAGATCGCGGCAGGAGAGAGAAAGTCATAGTTGACCCGAAAGTGCATTCCGGCGGGAAACAGAAGGCTTCCGGGGTAGCGACACGTGTCAAAGCGTGAATGGGACAAACCGAAGCCGACATGCAAGCTTATTTTGCGGATTTAATCTGTTTTTAATGTTTTAAGCTTCTGATTTAATTAAAATGCTAATCTAATGCATCTTTTTGTCTTTCATGCAGGATTCCACCTGGCACTTACGGGACAACCGGGAAAGACCATAAAGGCGAAGATAAAGTGCGGATTTAGTCAAGGACCGCCATGCTAGGAGAGAAGTTGCCGGTGAGAGCATTCAACAACAAATTTATTGCAGACTTGATAGCATGAAGACCATTTCAACTTCGGGATGGATTTGCAGAGATCGAATTGATGGAGAAGTGGTGACTCATCCGGCTCACCAGCGGAATTAATGAAAGCATTTATTTGCATCTGCGAATGAATGCAAGTTGCATTTTATTTTATCTTCTCCATTTATGGCAGCTGACTGCACAGATTTGCCGAAGGGTTAAGTTCTATTCGGACTTTGATTTTTAAATGGATTTTTATTGTAAAACCTGGGTCCTAGGGTTTAAGTGCGATAAGATTTAGGGTTTGAGCAAGATATTTTGGAAAAGATCAGGGTCTGTCCCGAGTCTATAAATACAAATTCTAAATGTAATCGCAGGAGGCGGAGACTTAGAAATAAAGGCTTATAAGCAATTTCTTGCAAATTTTGTGAAATCCTTTGTTTCTGGACTTGGAGTTGATGTGCTTTAGCTTTTCTGTGATAGCATGGCCAGGAGCCTAATCTTTTGCAGAGTGTGATAAGTGTATTTTCTTTTGTTATCCGTTCCATTTAAATTTTGTTAGATATATGCTGTAAATCTGCCATTGTCAAGATTAAATATGCTGTTAGGCTTCAGTTGTTCTATTGTCTGCTAGGGGAAATTATAGATTTCAGGTGTAAGTTTGTTCTAATTGCTCTGTCTTCACTGTGCGAGCTAGGCTGGCGGTGAAAGATACCAGTTTTAACCAGCTGCCCTTAGATTTATGATTTTCTACTAGATCTGTTTCACTCGCCTTGTGCTCTTAGTTGAAAGTGATCTTAGACCGATTGGACACTTTCTTCCGGGATTTGTTCTCATTGTGAAGCTGATAGCATAGATAAGATTGATAGTTTAGAGTTTTACAGTTTAAAGTCTGATAAACTTCTCTTTTCTGCCCTACCCTACCCTCTCTTTGCTTACCGTGAATGATCCATTTTTATTTTCTTTGTTTGCCTTTTATTTAAATCTGCTGACCCATGAGAGCTAGATCAAAGAATTCGAGTCAAATCTGATTGTCAACAACTTTTGCAACTACTGAACAAGTTCAGGAACCCCCCTGTAAGGTAACGAGAGCAGTCCATATCGAAATCTATTCCAGAAGTGGAAAAGAGTGAATTGCCATTCGACCCAACTCTGTAACTCGCACCTTGGATAACCAGCTAGATCCTAAAGATGAGTGGGATCAGTCCCGTGGGTGTCTCCGGAGCTTTCCTTGCTTCATCCTTTCTTTTTCCCGGGGTGTGCATGAAAGCCGGACCAACAGGGTTTAGGGTTTATTGTTTAGGGTAACTTCATACCCCTTTAAGGTTTAGGGTATCTTCATACCCATTTAGGGTTTAGGGTTTAGGATTTAGGTTAATTTCATAACCCCTAACTTCATACCCCTTTAGGGTTTAGGGTTAGGATAACTTAATACCCCTAACTTCAAACCCCTTTAGGGTTTAGGTTTTAGAATTTAGTGTAACTTTATATCTTTAACTTCATACCCTATTAGGATTTATGGTAACTTCATACCTCATTAGGGTTTAGAGTTTAAGGTTTAGGGTTTAGGGTTTAAGGTAACTTCATACCTCATTAGGGTTTAGAGTTTAAGGTTTAGGGTAACTTCATACCCCTCTAGGGTTTAGGGTTTAGGGTAACTTTATACCGCTAGGGTTTAGGATTTAGAATTTAGGGTTTAGAATTTAGGGTAACTTCATACCCCTTTAGGGTTTAAGGTTTAAGATTACTTCATACCCCTAACTTCTTACCCCTTTATGATTTAGGGTTTAGGGTAACTTCATACCCCTTTAGGATTTAGGATTTAGGGTAACTTTATACCCCTTTAGGGTTTAGGATTTAGGGTAACTTCATACCCCTAACTTCATATCCCTTTAGGGTTTAATATTTAGGGTTTAGGGTAATTTCATACCCCTAACTTCATACGACATTAGGGTTTAGGATAACTTCATACCCCTAATTTTATACCCCTTTAGGGTTTAGGGTAACTTCATACCTTTAAATTCATACCCTTAACTTCATACCTCTTTAGGATTTAGGGTTTAGTGCTTAGTGTTTAGGGTTTAGGATTTAGTGTTTAGGATAGAGGATTTAGGGTATAGAGTTTAGATTTTAAGGTTTATGATTTAGGGTTTATGGTAAAGTCATACCCCTAACTACATACCCCTTTAGGCCTAACTTCATACCCTTTTAGTGTTTAATGTTTAGGGTTTAGGGTAACTTCATACCCATTTAAGGTTTAGGGTTTAAGGTAACTTCATATCCCTAACTTCATACCCCTTTAGGGTTTAGGGTTTAGGGTAACTTCACACCCCTAACTTCATAACCCTTTAGGGTTTAGGGTTTGGGGTAACTTCATACCCCTTTAGGTTTTAAGATATAGGGTTTAGGGTTTAGGGTAACTTCTTACCCCTTTAGGGTTTAGGGTTTAGGAATTAGGGTTTAGGGTAATTTCATATCCCTAATTTCATACCCCGTTAGGGTTTAGGATTTAGGGTAACTTCATATCCCTATGTTCATACCCCTTTAGGGTTTAGAGTTTAGCATAACTTCATACCCCTGACTTCATACCCCTTTAGGGTTTAGGATTTAGGGTAACTTCATACCCCTTTAGGTTTTAGGGTTTAGTGCTTAGTGTTTAGGGTTTAGGGTAACTTGATACCCCTAACTTCAATCCCCTTTAGGGTTTAGAGTTTAAGATTTAGGGTTTAGGGTTTATGTAAACTTCATTCCCCTTTAGAGTTTATGGTTTAGGGTAACTTCATACCCCTTTAGGGTTTTGGATTTTGGGTAATTTCATAGCCCTTTAGGGTTTAGGGTTTAGGGTATTTTCATACCCCTAACTTCATACACCTTTAGGGTTTAGGATAACTTCATACCCCTTTAGGGTTTAGGGTTCATGGTAGATTCATACCCCTAACTTCATACACCTTTAGATTTTAGGGTTTAGGGTAACTTCATACCGCTTTAGGGTTTAGTGTTTAGGTTAATTTCATACCCCTAACTTCATATCACTTTAGGGTTTAGGTTTTAGGGTAACTTCATACCCTTAACTTCATACCTCTTTAGGGTTTAGGGTTTTGGGTTTTGGGTTTAAGCTTTAGGGTAATTTCATACCCTTAACTTCATACTTGTTTAGAGTTTAGGGTTTATAATTTAGGGTAACTTCATACCCCTTTAGGGTTTAGAGTTTTGGGTAACTTCATACCCTTTTAGGGTTTAAGGTAGCTTCATACCCCTAACTTCATACACCTTTAGGGTTTAGGGTAAATTCATATCCCTCTAGGGTTTAGGGTAATTTCATATCTCTAATTTCATACCCCGTTAGGGTTTAGGATTTAGGGTAACTTCATACCCCAGGGTTCATACCCCTTTAGGTTTTAGAGTTTAGCGTAACTTCATGCCCCTGACTTTATACGCCTTTAGGGTTTAGGGTAACTTTATACCCCTTTAGGGTTTAGGGTTTAGTGCTTAGTGCTTAGGGTTTAGGGTTTAGGGAACTTGATACCCCTAACTTCATTCCCCTTTAGGGTTTAGAGTTTAAATAGGGTTTAGGATTTATGGTAACTTCATACCCCTTTAGATTTTAGGGTTTAGGGTAACTTCATACCCCTTTAGGGTTTTGGATTTTGGGTAATTTCATACCCCTTTAGGGTTTACGGTTTAGGGTTTAGGATAACTTCATACCCCTTTAGGGTTTAGTGTTTATGGTAGATTCATACCCCTAACTTCATACACCTTTAGCGTTTAGGGTTTAGGATAACTTCATACCCCTTTAGGGTTTAGGGTTTTGAATTTAGGTTAATTTCACACCCTTAACTTCATACCCCTTTAGGGTTTAGGGTTGAGGGTAACTTCATACCCTTAAGTTCATACCCCTTTAGGTTTGAGGGTAACTTCATACCCTTAAGTTCATATCCCTTTAGAGTTTAGGGTTTAGGCTAACTTCGTACCCCTTTATGGTTTTGGGTTTTGGATAACTTCATACCCCTTTAATGTTTAGTGTTTAGGGAATATGAGTGTAGAGAGAATTCAAGGCACAATTGAGAGAGAATTCAAGGCACGATTGAGTGATAATTCAAGGCATGTAGTCAAATATTAGAAGAGGTTGATTCAAAGGTGCATAAAATACCGATACAGGATATGTCTAGCGAACTTGCTTCCATCACTGTCATACATTCACTATCGAGGAAATACAATGCTCGTAATCAATGAAATACAACACCCACAATCAAGGAGATACAATGTCATTTATCTCACATATTCAACCTTATAAAGGTAAAGCCTCTCTTAGATTAAATTTACTTTCATTAGGGAGTGATAAGGTGTATAACATAAGGTTGAGTAACATTAGTAATTTTAAAGCATATTAAAGGAGTTTATATCCTTAAATTGTATTTCAAATCACTTTAGTTGAAATACAAGTATTTTAATATTTGCAATTATATCATAGGAGATATAAGAGTTTCTACGTGAAAAATGAAAACACTATTATATTGCAAATATTATCAATTTCTAAAATTCCAAATTAGGGAGTTATGAGGAGTGCTACGTCAAGCCTTATTTAATTAAAATTTAGAAAATTGAATCATTGAAATTTAAGGATAGAGAAGCAAAATCATTGCTAGCTAAAAGAGTTGGAATTTATTGCTTATACTTGTCTCATAGTCATATTAAAGAGACAAAAAGAATCTAACCACAAAGAACTCCATCAAATTAGTGCGTACTCAATAGGATAAATAAGGTGAAATAGGATTTGATTACCCCTTTAAAGTTTAGGGTTTAGGGTTTAGTGTAACTTCATACCCCTTTAGGGTTTAAAGTTTAGGGTTTAAGGTTTAGGGTAATTTCATACCCATAACTTCATACACCTTTAGGGTTTAGGGTTTAGAGTAACTTCATACGCCTTTAGGATTTAGGGTTAAAGGTTTATGATTTAGGGTAACTTTATACCCCTTAATTCATACCCCTTTAGAGTTTAGGGTTTAAGGTTTAGGGTTAAGGTAACGTCATACCCCTAACTTCATACCCCTTAAGGGTTTAGGTTTTAGGCTAACTTCATATCCCTTTAGGGTTTAGGTTTAGTATTTAGGGTAAATTTATAACCCTAACTTCATATCCCTTTAGGGTTTAGGATTTAGGGTAACTTCATACCCCTAATTTCAAACCCCTTTAAGGTTTAGGGTTTAATGTAACTTCATATCCCTTTAGGGTTTAGGGTTTAGGGTAACTTCATACCCCTAACTTCATACCTCTTTAGATATTAGCGTTTAGGGTAACATCATATGCCTAACTTCATACCTTTTTAGGGTTTAGGGTTTAGTGTTTAGGGTAACTTCATATATCTAACTTCATACCCCTTTAGGATTTTAGGGTATAGGGTAACTTTATACCCCTACCTTCATACCATTTTAGGGTTTAGGGTTTAGGGTAACTTCATACCCCTTTAGGGTTTAGGGTTTAGGATTTAGGGTGACTTCATACCTTTTAGGATTTAAGGGTAACAACATATTGAATATCCGACCTTGTGTTGGTGAGGAACATTAGACTCCCAGCCATGCTCCTGTAAGTGGTCTTATCAACTTTTGGTGCTCCATCTTCTTTACTTAATTGTATCCCATGACCTATTGGAGTTGCAACAGACTTGCATTGCTCCATAGAAAATTTCTTTATCATGTCATGAGCATATTAATGTTGACATATGAAGATCTCATTTCTGATTTGATGTACCTCCATTCCTAGAAAATAATGCATCAAACCTAGATCCTTCATTTCAAACTCTTTCATTATGGAGTTTTTGAACTCCTCATTTATTTTATCACTACTGCCCATGAATATTAGATCATCCACATATAAGCACATAATGAGAATATCTTTACCTTGTTTCATGTAGTATAGAGTAGGTTTACTTTTACTCCTAGGGAATCCATACTTTTGAAAGTAGCCATCAATGTGTGAGTACCATGATCTTGGTGCTTGCTCTAGGCCATACAATGCTTTCTTTAATTTGTAGACAAGGTTCTCCTTACCTTGTTCTTCAAAGCCTTGAGGTTGTTGCATAAAAACATATTCATTCAAGTGCCCATTGAGAAAGGTACTTTTAACATCCATGTGTTGAATTTTCCACCCTTTGTGGGTAGCCAAAGAAAGCACTAGTCTAATGGTCTCTTGTCTAGAAATAGGAGAAAAGGTCTCCTCATAGTCAATCCCATACTTTTGAGTAAATACTTTTTCTACTAGCATTGCCTCGTGTCTTTCAATGCTCCCATCAGCATTGAACTTGGTCTTATAGACCCATTTACATCCAATACATTTCTTGCCCTTAGGAAGCTCCACTAGCTCCATTTATCATTCTTTTTTATAGAGGTCATTTCCTCTTTCATGGCTTGTTGCCATACATCATGAGTACATGCTTTTTCATAACTAGATGGCTCTAGATCTACACTAGTAATTAAATCATAGTTTACAACATCTCCATTAGGCTCTTGAGAGTCTTCATCACCATACATGTACAAATTTTAAAGTCTTTTCAAGACTTCATTCATTTCACTAGCTTGGCTTCTAGTGTATCTTCTTTGAAAATTCTTATCCATCATTTGGTAGGAGGGATGGTACTAAAGTGTTCTCTTACCTCTTGATGGTGAATCTACTTCCATTGGCATTGGAGAAGAACTTGTTGATCTTTATGGAGAAAATTTTGAAGTAGCACTTGTTGTACTTGGAGTAGAACTCTTCTTTGGAGGAGGATTTCCAGTTCTGATTTTATTAATGGGCTACACTTGAGAGGAGCTTACATCTTGAGATCCATCATCAAAAACAAGTTTTTGATGACCCCATACTCCCTCTTCATCAAAAATCACATCTCTAGAAATTACAACTTTGTGTATTTTTGGATTGTAGAGCCTATATGCCGTTGAAGAATCACAATACCCAATGAAAATACATGCTTGACTTTTGGGGTCAAGTTTCTTTCTTGTCCCATCAGGAATGTGTGCATATGCAAGACAACTAAAAACTTTGAAGTGTTTTACATTTGTATTTTTGCCATACCATCCCTCATAGGGAGTTATCCCATATAAACTAGAAGTGGGACTCCTATTCAAAATGTAAACACTTGTCCTAACAACATCAACCCAATACATGTTACTGAGTTTCTTTGTTTTAAGCATTGATTTAGCCATTTCTATAATAGTGTGGTTCTTTATTTTAGCCACACCATTTTTTTGTGGGGTGTAGGCAGTAATTAATTACCTTTTGATCCTATAATATTTACAATATTTGAGAAATGCATTTGAATAAAACTCCCCTCCTCTATCAGTCATTAATATCTTTACAACATACTCACTTTGACTCTCTACATTATTTTTGAAATCCTTGAAACATTCAAAATATTCATATTTAGTTTTCAAAAAATAAATCCAACACATTCTAGAGAAATCATCAATGAAAGTGAGAAAGTAAGAATTGTTACCCAAGATTTTGGTATGCATTGAACCACAAATGTCCGAATGTACCAATTATAATGGATGTCTTGCTCTCCATGCTTGTCCTCTTGGAAACTTTGTTCTTGAGTGCTTTTCCAAAACACATCCTTCATACACCTCCTTGTGTTCTTCAACTTTTGGTAATCCACACACCATAGCTTAAGAAGTCAATAACTTCAAGCTTGCAAAGTTAAGATGACCATATCTCAAGTGCCAAAGCACACTTGGTTTTTCTATGGCCACATTAGCAAGTTGGGCACCTCCTTGTTCCCAAAACTTAAGAGGAAATAACTTATTCTTTGTCATAGGTACTTGTGTAACAACTCTATTACAATTGTTTTTGTAAAAAATTACACATTTTCCATCTTCAAAAACAAGCCTATAGTTATTTTCCATTATTTATCCAACACTAACCAAATTATGTTGGATTTTGAGGGTGTAATATATGTTGTTTACCTTCTTTGTGCCTTCTGTTGTTGGAACCTCCATGGCTCCCATGACTTCAAATTGTAGTGCCTTGTCATCTCCCAATTTGATCTTTGACTTATAGGTGGAATCCATTATAGAAAATAGCTCTTCTTTGCCACTCATATGATTTGAGCAACCAGTATCCAAAATCCAAGTTTCATTAATATTTTGATCTGATTTTCCATATGTGAGGAACAAATTTGAAGAAGCTCCTTCCTCTTCTCCATAGTTTCCATATTGACCTCTCCCTTCTTGAGAAGTCTTGGACCAACAATCTTTAGCAAAGTGACCAAACTTACCATAATTGTAACAAGCTTTCTTTGATTTGTCATCTCCTCTTCCCTGGTTTCCACCTCTTGATCTACCTCTTCCTCTTCCTTTGCCTCTCCTTTGGCCTTTTCCTTGTCCTCTTCCTTTACCAAATTTTAAAGTTAATTATTTTTTTAATTAAAGTTTACAATTTAAAAAAAAACACTTCCTTAATAAATTAAGTTCTCATACCCCTCACTTAATACCCTTAATTTCATACCCATAACTTCATAACCCTAACTTCGTACCCCTCAATTCATACCCCTTTCTTCATACCCCTCACTTCATACCCCTTTCTTCTTACCCCTCTCTTCATACCCTTAACATGAATCAATTAAGGTCTCATACCCCTCACTTCACGCCCCTTTTTTCATACCCCTTTATTCATTCCTCTTTCTTTATAACCCCAACTTCATACCACTTTCTTCATACCCTTAACTTCATACCCTTTCTTCATAAACCTTTCTTCACACACCTTTAGGGGTATGAGACCTTAATTGATTAAAGAAGTGGTATGAAGAAAGAGGAATGAAGTTAGGGGTATGAAGTTAGGAGTATTAAGAAAGGGGTATGAAGTTAGGGGTGTGAAGTAAGGATTACTAAGAAAGATTGATTTTTTTTTTTGGAAAAAAAAAACATTAATTCTTTTGGATTTTCTAAAGTTTTTGAATTTTTTTTATTTTATAACGTTTTGATTTTTTTGTTTTTTTTCTAAGGTTAAAAAATTAAAATTAAATTTAAAATTTTAAAGTTCTTAAGAAAAAAGAAAAAAAAAAGAAAATTAAAATTTTAAAGTTCCTAATTTTTTTTATTTTTTAAATAAAGTTTACAATTAAAAAAAATTAAAATTAAAAAAAAAATACTAATTTAATCAATTAAGGTCTCATATACCTAACTTCATACCCCTCAATTCATACACCTCACTTAATACGCCTAAATTCAAACCCCTCAATTCATACCCCTAACTGCATACACCTATCTTCACACCCCTTTCTTCATACCCCTAAATTCATACCTCTAACTTCATACCCTTTTATTCATACCCCTTTTTTCATACCCATTTCTTCATACCTCTCACTAAATACACCTCACTTCATACCCCTAAGTAATTGAATACTTACAAAAACCACTTCTTTAATTAATTAATGTCTCATATCCCTTTCTTCATACCCCTTAATTCATACCCCTAACTTCATACTCCTCACTTCATACTCCTCACTTCATACCCCTATCTTCATAATCAATTAAGAATTTAGGGTTTAGGGTTTAGTTACCTAACTTCATGAATACTTACAAAAACCACTTCTTTAATCAGTTAAGGTCCTAAACCTCTATCTAATTGAATATTTACCAAAACCTAATTTTTCAATAAAAAAATACCCCTCTTCATACCCCTCACTTCATACCCCTATCTTCACGCCCTTCTCTTCATACCCCTCACTTCATAACCCTATCTTCATCATCAATTAAGGGTTTAGGATTTAGGGTTTAATTACCCCTAACTTCATGAATACTTACAAAAATAACTTCTTTGATCAATTAATGTCCCAAATCCCTATCTAATTGGATACTTATGAAACCCTAGTTTTTCAAAAAATAAAATACCCTTATCTTCATACCCCTCAGTTTGTACCCCTATCTTCATACCCCTAAGTTTATACACCTTTAGGGTTTAGGGTAACTTCATACCTTTAAATTCATACCCTTAACTTCATATCTCTTTAGGATTTAGGGTTTAGTGCTTAGTGTTTAGGGTTTAGGATTTAGTGTTTAGGATATAGGACTTAGGGTATAGATTTTAGATTTTAAGGTTTATGATTTAGGGTTTATGGTAAAGTCATACCCCTAACTACATACCCCTTTAGGCCTAACTTCATACCCTTTTAGTGTTTAATGTTTAGGGTTTAGGGTAAATTTATACCCCTTTAGGGTTTAGGGTTTAGTGCTTAGTGCTTAGGGTTTAGGTTTTAGGGAACTTGATACCCCTAACTTCATTCCCCTTTAGGGTTTAGAGTTTAAATAAGGTTTAGGATTTATGGTAACTTCATACCCCTTTAGATTTTAGGGTTTAGGGTAACTTCATACCCCTTTAGGGTTTTGGATTTTGGGTAATTTCATACCCCTTTAGGGTTTAGGGTTTAGGGTTTAGGATAACTTCATACCCCTTTAGGGTTTAGGGTTTATGGTAGATTCATACCCCTAACTTCATACACCTTTAGCGTTTAGGGTTTAGGATAACTTCATACCCCTAAATTCATACCCCTTTAGGGTTTAGGGTTTTGAATTTAGGTTAATTTCACACCCTTAACTTCATACCCCTTTAGGGTTTAGGGTTGAGGGTAACTTCATACCCTTAAGTTCATACCCCTTTAGGGTTGATGGTAACTTCATACCCTTAAGTTCATATCCCTTTAGAGTTTAGAGTTTAGGGTTTAAGGTAACTTCGTACCCCTTTATGGTTTTGGGTTTTGGATAACTTCATACCCCTTTAGGGTTTAGTGTTTAGGGAAGATGAGTGTAGAGAGAATTCAAGGCACAATTGAGAGAGAATTCAAGGCACGATTGAGTGAGAATTCAAGGCATGTAGTCAAATATTAGAAGAGGTTGAGTCAAAGGTGCATGAAATACCGATACAGGATATGTCTAGCGAACTTGCTTCCATCATTGTCATACATTCACTATCGAGGAAATACAGTGCTCGTAATCAATGAAATACAACACCCACAATCAAGGAGATACAATGTCATTTATCTCACATATTCAACCTTATAAAGGTAAAGCCTCTCTTAGATTAAATTTACTTTCATTAGGGAGTGATAAGGTGTATAACATAAGGTTGAGTAACATTAGTAATTTTAAAGCATATTAAAGGAGTTTATATCCTTAAATTGTATTTCAAATCACTTTAGTTGAAATACAAGTATTTTAATATTTGCAATTATATCATAGGAGATATAAGAGTTTCTACTTGAAAAATGAAAACATTATTATATTGCAAATATTATCAATTTCTAAAATTCCAAATTAGGGAGTTATGAGGAGTGCTACGTCAAGCCTTATTTAATTAAAATTTAGAAAATTGAATCATTGAAATTTAAGGATAGAGAAGCAATATCATTGCTAGCTAAAAGAGTTTGAATTTATTGCTTATACTTGTCTCATAGTCATATTAAAGAGACAAAAAGAATCTAACCACAAAGAACTCCATCAAATTAGTGCGTACTCAATAGGATAAATAAGGTGAAATAGGATTTGATTACCCCTTTAAAGTTTAGGGTTTAGGGTTTAGTGTAACTTCATACCCCTTTAGGGTTTAAAGTTTAGGGTTTAAGGTTTAGGGTAATTTCATACCCTTAACTTCATACACCTTTAGGGTTTAGGGTTTAGAGTAACTTCATACCCCTTTAGGATTTAGGGTTTAAGGTTTATGATTTAGGGTAACTTTATACCCCTTAATTCATACCCCTTTAGAGTTTAGGGTTTAGGGTTTAGGGTTAAGGTAACTTCATACCCTAACTTCATACCCCTTAAGGGTTTAGGGTTTAGGCTAACTTCATATCCCTTTAGGGTTTAGGTTTAGTATTTAGGGTAACTTTATACCCCTAACTTCATATCCCTTTAGGGTTTAGGGTTTAGGGTAACTTCATACCCCTAATTTCAAACCCTTTTAAGGTTTAGGGTTTAATGTAACTTCATACCCCTTTAGGGTTTAGGGTTTAGGGTAACTTCATACCCCTAACTTCATACCTCTTTAGATATTAGCGTTTAGGGTAACATCATATGCCTAACTTCATACCCTTTTAGGGTTTAGGGTTTAGTATTTAGGGTTTAGTGTTTAGGGTAACTTCATATCTCTAACTTCATACCCCTTTAGGGGTTTAGGGTATAGGGTAACTTTATACCCCTACCTTCATACCATTTTAGGGTTTAGGGTTTAGGGTAACTTCATACCCCTTTAGGGTTTAGGGTTTAGGATTTAGGGTGACTTCATACCTTTTAGGATTTAAGGTTTAGGGTAACTTCATACCCCTTTAGGGTTTAGGGTTTAGACTTTAGGATAACTTCATACCCCTTTAAGGTTTAGGGTTTAGGGTTTAGGATAACTTCATACCCTTAACTTCTTACCCATTTAGGGTTTAGGGTTTAGTGTAACTTCATACCCCTAACTTCAAACCCCTTTAGGATTTAGGGTTTAGGGTTTATGGTAATTTAAAACCCCTAACTTCATAACCCTTTAGGTTTTAGGGTTTACAATAACTTCATACCCCTTTAGGGTTTAGTGTTTAAGGTTTAGGGTTTAGAATAACTTTATACCCCTTAATTCATACCTCTTTAGAGTTTAGGGTTTAGAATTTAGTGTGTAGGGTAACTTCATACCTCTTTAGGGTTTAGGGTTTGGAGTTTAGGGTTTAGGGTTTATAACAAATTCATACTCCTAACTTCATACCCCTTAGGGTTTAGGGTTTAGGCTAACTTCATATCCGTAACTTCATACCCCTTTAGGGTTTAGCTTTAGGGTTTAAGGTTTAGGGGTAACTTCATACCCCTTTAGGATTTAGGGTTTAGGGTAACTTCATACCCATAACTTCAAATCCCTTTAGGGTTTAGGGTTTAGTATTTAGTGTTTAGGGTTTAAGGTTTAGGGTAACTTCATACCACTAACTTCATACCCCCTAAGGATTTAGGGTAACTTCATACCCTTCTTGGGTTTAGGATTTAAGGTAACTTCATACCCCTATAAGGTTTAAGGTTTGGGATTTAGCGTATAGGGTTTAGAGTTACTTCATACCCCTAACTTCATACCCCTTTAGGGTTTAGGGTTTAGGGTAACTTCATACCCTAACTTCAAACCCCTTTAGGATTTAGGTTTAGGGTTTAGGGTAACTTTATATCTCTAACTCCATACCTTGTTAGGATTTAGGGTAACTTCATATCCCTTTAGGGTTTATGGTTTAGTATTTAGTGTTTAAGGGGGTTTAGGGTGACTTCATACCCCTAACTTCATACTCCTTTAGGGTTTAGTGTTTAGGGTTCAGTGTAACTTCATATCGCTAACTTCATAGCCCTTAACGGTTTAGGGTTTAAGGTAACTTCATACCCTTTTAAGGTTTAGGGTTTAGGATTTAGTGTAACTTAATACCCCTCTAGGGTTTAGGGTTTAGGGTAACTTCATACCCCTAATTTCATACCCCCTATGGTTTAGGGTTTAGGGTGACTTCATACCCCTTTAGGGTTTAAGGTTTAGGATAACTTCATACCCCTTTAGGGTTTAGTGTTTAAGATTTAGGGTTTAGGTTTAGGGTAACTTCATACCCCTTTAGGGTTTAGGATTCAAGGTTTAGGGTTTAGGGTAATTTCATAGCCCTAACTTCATACTCTGTGAAGGTTTAGGGTTACTTCATACTCCTAATTTCATACCCCTTTAGAGTTTAGGTTTTAGGGTAACTTCATACCCCTATGTTTATACCCCTTTAGAGTTTAGGGTTTAGGGTGGGTGACTTCATACCCCTTTAGGGTTTAGTGCTTTGTGTTTAGGATTTAGGTTTTAGTGTTTAGGGTTTAGGATTTAGGGTAACTTCATACCCCTTTTGGGTATAGTGTTTAGGGTTTAGATTTTAGAGTTTAAGGTTTATGGTTTAGGGTTTATGGTAACTTCATACCCCTAACTACATACCCCTTTAGAGTTTAGGGTTTAGTGTAACTTCATATCCCTAACTTCATACCCTTTTAATGTTTATTTTTTAGGATTTAGGGTAACTTCATACCCCTTTAGTGTTTAGGGTTTAGAGTTTAGGGTAACTTCATACCCCTTTAGGGTTTAGGGTTTAGGATAACTTGATACCCCTAACTTCATATCCCTTGATGGTTTAGGGTATAAGGTTTAAGGTTTAGAATTAGGGTAACTTCATACTCCTTTAGGGTTTAGGGTAACTTCGTAACCCTAACTTCATACCCCTTTAGGGTTTAGGGTTTCTTCATACCCCTTTAGGGTTTAGGGTTTAAGGTTTAGGGTAACTTCATACCCCTATGTTCATATCACTTTAGGTTTTAGGGTTTAGGGTAGCTTCATATCCCTTTAGGGTTTAGGATTTAAAGTAACTTAATACCCCTAATACCCCTTTAGGGTTTAGTGTTTAGGGTTTAGGGTAACTTCATACCCCTAACTTCATATCTCTTCAAAGCTTAGGGTTTAGGTTTTAGAGTAACTTCATACTCCTTTAGGGTTTAGGATTTAGGCTAACTTCATACCCCTTAAGGGTTTTGGATTTAATATTTAGGGTAACTTCATACTCCTTTAGGATTTAGTGTTTAGATTTTAGGGTTTAGGGTAACTTCATACCCATTTAGGGTTTGGGGTTCAGGGTTTAGGGTAACTTCATACCCTTTTAGGGTTTAGGGTTTAGGGTAACTTCATACCCCTAACTTCATACCTCTTTAGGGTTTAGGGTTTAGGGTTTAGGGTTTGGGTTTAAGCTTTAGGGTAATTTCATACCCTTAACTTCATACCTATTTAGAGTTTAGGGTTTATGATTTAGGGTAACTTCATACCCCTTTAGGGTTTAGGGTTTTGGGTAACTTCATACCCTTTTAGGGTTTAGGGTAGCTTCATACCCCTAACTTCATACACCTTTAGGGTTTAGGGTAAATTCATACCCCTCTAGGGTTTATGGTTTAGGGTTTAGGATTTAGGTTAATTTCACACCCCTAACTTCATGCCCCTTTAGAGTTTAGGGTTTAGGGTAACTTCATACCCCTAAGTTCATACCCCTTTAGGATTTAGGGTTTAGGGTAACTTCATACCCCTTTAGGGTTTAGGGTAACTTCATATATCTTTAAGGTTTATGATAACTTCATACCCCTTTAGGGTTTAGGTTTTAGGGTAACTTCATACCCCTTTAGGGTTTAGGTTTTAGGGTAACTTCATACCCCTAAATTCATATCTCTTTAAAATTTAAGGTTTAAGGTTTAGGATTTAGGGTAACTTCATATCCCTTTAGGGTTTAGGGTTTAAATTTTAGGGTAACTTTATATTGCTAACTTTATACCCCTTTAGGGTTTAGGGTAACTTCATACCCCTTTAGGTTTTAAGATTTAGGGTTTAGGGTAACTTCATATCCCTTTAGGGTTTAGGGTTTAGGGTAATTTCATACCCTTAACTTCATACCCCGTTAGGGTTTAGTGTTTAGGGTAACCTCATACCCCTAAGTTCATACCCCTTTAGGGTTTAGGATTTAAGGTAACTTAATACCCCTAATAGCCCTTTAGGGTTAAGGGTTTAGGGTTACTTCATACCTCTAAGTTCATACCCCATTAGGGTTTAGAGTAACTTCATACCCATTTAGGGTTTAGAGTTTAGAGTTTAAGGTTTAGGGTTTATGGTAACTTCATACCTCTAACTACTTACCCCTTTAGGGTTTCAGGTACAGTGTAACATCATATCCCTAAATTTATACTATTTTAGTGTTCAGTGTTTAGGGTTTAAGGTTTAGGGTAACTTCATACCCCTTTAGAGTTTAGGGTTTAGATTTAGGGTAACTTCATACTCCTTTAGGGTTTAGGGTTTAGGGTAACTTCGTAACACTAACTTCATAACCCTTTAGGGTTTACGTTAACTTCGTAACACTAACTTCATAATCATTTAGGGTTTAGGGTTTCTTCATACCCCTTTAGGATTTAGGGTAACTTCATACACCTAAGTTCATACCACTTTAGGGTTTAGGGTAACTTCATACCCCTAACTTCATATCCCTTTAGGGTTTAGGATTTAAGGTAACTTAATATCCCTAATACCCCTTTAGGGTTTAGGGTTTATGGTTTAGGGTAACTTCATACCCTAACTTCATATCCCTTCAAAGATTAGGGTTTAGGGTTTAGAGTAAATTCATACCCCTTTAGGATTTAGGGTTTAGGGTAATTTCATACCCTTAACTTCATACCCCTTTAGTGTTTAGGGTTTAAGATTTAGGGTAACTTCATACCCCTTTAGGATTTAATGTTTAGGTTCTAGGGTTTAAAGTAACTTTATACCCCTAACTTCACACCCCTTTAGGATTTAGGGTTTAGGGTAACTTCATACCCCTTTAGAGTTTAGGGTTTAGGGTAACTTCATACCCCTAAATTTATACCTCTTTAGGGTTTAGGGTTTAGGGTTTTGGGTTTAGGGTTTATGGTAACTTCATACCCCTTTAGGGTTTAGGGTTTAGGGTAACTTCATACCCCTAACTTCATATGCCCTTAAGTTTTAAGGTTTAAGGTTTAGGGTTTAGGATAACTTCATACCCCTAACTTCATACCCATTTAGGTTTTAGGATTTAGGGTTTAGGGTAACTTCATACCCCTTTAGGGTTTAAGGTTTAGGGTTTATGGGAAATTCATACCCCTAACTTCATACTCCTTTAGGGTTTAGGGTTTAGGGTTTAGGATAACTTCATACCCCTAACTTGATAGCCATTTAAGATTTAGGGTTTAGAATAAGTTCATACCCCTTTAGGGTTTAGGGTTTAGGGTTTAGGGTTTAGGGTAACTTCATACCCCTTAGTTCATATCTCCTTAAGATTTAAGGTTTAAGGTTTAGGGTTTAGGGTAACTTCATACCCCTTTAGGGTTTAGGGTAACTTCATACCTGTTTAAGATTTAGGGTTTATGGTAACTTCATACCCCTTTAGGGTTTAAGGTTTAGGGTTTATGAGAAATTCATACCGCTAACTTCATACCCCTTTGGTATTTAGGATAACTTCATATCCCTAACTTCATACCTATTTAGGGTTTAGGGTTTAGGATAACTTCATACCCCTTTAGGTTTTAGGGTTTAGGATAGCTTATTTAGGGTAACTTTATACCCCTAATTTCATATCCCTTTAGGGTTTAGGGTTTAGGGTAACTTCATACCCCTAATTTCAAACCCCTTTAAGGTTTAGGGTTTAATGTAACTTCATACCCCTTTAGGGTTTAGGGTTTAGGGTAACTTCATACCCGTAACTTCATACCTCTTTAGATATTAGCGTTTAGGGTAACATCATATGCCTAACTTCATACCCTTTTAGGGTTTAGGGTTTAGTATTTAGGGTTTAGTGTTTAGGGTAACTTCATACCCTTTTAGGGGTTTAGGGTATAGGGTAACTTTATACCCCTACCTTCATACCATTTTAGGGTTTAGGGTTTAGGGTAACTTCATACCCCTTTAGGGTTTAGGGTTTAAGATTTAGGGTGACTTCATACCTTTTAGGATTTAAGGTTTAGGGTAACTTCATACCCCTTTAGGGTTTAGGGTTTAGACTTTAGGATAACTTCATACCCCTTTAAGGTTTAGGGTTTAGGATTTAGATAACTTCATACCCTTAACTTCTTACCCATTTAGGGTTTAGGGTTTAGTGTAACTTCATACCCCTAACTTCAAACCCCTTTAGGATTTAGGGTTTAGGGTTTATGGTAATTTAAAACCCCTAACTTCATAACCCTTTAGGTTTTAGGGTTTATAGTAACTTCATACCCCTTTAGGGTTTAGTGTTTAAGGTTTAGGGTTTAGAATAACTTTATACCCTTAATTCATACCTCTTTAGAGTTTAGGGTTTAGAATTTAGTGTGTAGGGTAACTTCATACCCCTTTAGGGTTTAGGGTTTAGAAAATTCATACTCCTAACTTCATACCCCTTAGGGTTTAGGGTTTAGGCTAACTTCATATTCGTAACTTCATACCCCTTTAGGGTTTAGCTTTAGGGTTTAAGGTTTAGAGGTAAATTCATACCCCTTTAGGATTTAGGGTTTAGGGTAACTTCATACCCATAACTTCAAATCTCTTTAGGGTTTAGGGTTTAGTATTTAGTGTTTAGGGTTTAAGGTTTAGGGTAATTTCATACCACTAACTTCATACCCCCTAAGGATTTAGGGTAACTTCATACCCTTCTAAGGTTTAGGATTTAAGGTAACTTCATACCCCTATAAGGTTTAAGGTTTGGGATTTAGCGTATAGGGTTTAGAGTTACTTCATACCCCTTTAGGGTTTAGGGTTTAGGGTAACTTCATACCCCTTTAGTTCATATCTCCTTAAGATTTAAGGTTTAAGGTTTAGGTTTTAGGGTAACTTCATACCCCTTTAGGGTTTAGGGTAACTTCATACTTAAGATTTAGGGTTTAGGGGTAACTTCATACCCCTTTAGGGTTTAAGGTTTAGGGTTTATGGGAAATTCATACCCTAACTTCATACCCTTTGAGTATTAGGATAACTTCATATCCCTAACTTCATAATATTTAGGGTTTAGGGTTTAGGATAACTTCATACCTCTTTAGGGTTTAGGGTTTAGGGTAGCTTATTTAGGGTAACTTTATACCCCTAATTTCAAAACCTTTAGGGTTTAGGGTTTAGGGTAACTTCATACCCCTAATTTCAAACCCCTTTAAGGTTTAGGGTTTAATGTAACTTCATACCCCTTTAGGGTTTAGGGTTTAGGGTAACTTCATAAACTACTTTTTGATATTAGATGCGTTTAGGGTAACTTCATACCCCTAACTTCATACCTTTTTAGGGTTTAGGGTTTAGGATTTAGGTTTAATGTCATACCTTTAGGGTTTGGGTATAGGGTAACTTTATACCCCTACCTTCATACCATTTTAGGGTTTAGGGTTTAGGGTAACTTCATACCCCTTTAGGGTTTAGGGTTTAGGATTTAGGGTGACTTCATACCTTTTAGGATTTAAGGTTTAGGGTAACTTCATACCCCTTTAGGGTTTAGGGTTTAGACTTTAGGATAACTTCATACCCTTTAAGGTTTAGGGTTTAGGTTTAGGAATAACTTCATACACTTAACTTCTTACCCATTTAGGGTTTAAGGTTTAGTGTAACTTCATACCTCTAACTTTAAACCCCTTTAGGATTTAGTATTTAGGGTTTAGGTAATTTAAAACCCATAACTTCATAACCCTTTAGGTTTTAGGGTTTATAGTAACTTCATACTCATTTAGGGTTTTAGTGTTTAAGGTTTAGGGTTTAGAATAACTTTATACCCCTTAATTCATACCTCTTTAGAGTTTAGGGTTTAGAATTTAGTGTGTAGGGTAACTTCATACCTCTTTAGGGTTTAGGGTTTATAATAACTTCATACCCCTTTAGGGTTTAGGGTTTAGGGTAACTTCATATTCGTAACTTCATACCCCTTTAGGGTTTAGGTTTAGGAGGTAAATTCATACCCCTTTAGGATTTAGTGTTTAGGGTAACTTCATACCCATAACTTCAAATCCTTTTAGGGTTTAGGGTTTAGTATTTAGTGTTTAGGGTTTAAGTTTTAGGGTAACTTCATACCACTAACTTCATACCCCTTAAGGATTTAGGGTAACTTCATACCCTTCTTGGGTTTAGGATTTAAGGTAACTTCATACCCCTATAAGTTTTAAGGTTTGAGATTTAGTGTATAGGGTTTAGAGTTACTTCATACCCCTAACTTCATATCCCTTTAGGGTTTAGGGTTTAGGGTAACTTCGTACCCCTAACTTCAAACCCCTTTAGGGTTTAGGGTTTAGGTTTTAGGGTTTAGGGTAACTTTATATCTCTAACTCCATACCTTGTTAGGATTTAGGGTAACTTCATATCCCTTTAGGGTTTATGGTTTAGTATTTAGTGTTTAAGGGGGTTTAGGGTGACTTCATACCCCTAACTTCATACTCCTTTAGGGTTTAGTGTTTAGGGTTGTGTAACTTCATACCGCTAACTTCATAGCCCTTAACGGTTTAGGGTTTAAGGTAACTTCATACCCCTTTAAGGTTTAGGGATTAGTATTTAGGGTAACTTAATACCCCTCTAGGGTTTAGGGTTTAGGGTTTAGGGTAATTTCATAGCCCTAACTTCATACTATGTGAGGGTTTAGGGTTACTTCATACTCCTAATTTCATACCCCTTTAGAGTTTAGGTTTTAGGGTAACTTCATACCCCTAAGTTTATACCCCTTTAGAGTTTAGGGTTTAGGGTTTAGGGTGACTTCATACCCATTTAGGGTTTAGTGCTTTGTGTTTAGGATTTAGGTTTTAGTGTTTAGGGTTTAGGGTTTAGGGTAACTTCATACCCATTTTGGGTATAGTGTTTAGGGTTTAGATTTTAGAGTTTAAGGTTTATGGTTTAGGGTTTATGGTAACTTCATACCCCTAACTATATACCCCTTTAGAGTTTAGGGTTTAGTGTAACTTCATATCCCTAACTTCATACCCTTTTAATTTTTATTTTTTAGGATTTAGGGTAACTTCATACCCCTTTAGTGTTTAGGGTTTAGAGTTTAGGGTAACTTCATACCCCTTTAGGGTTTAGGGTTTAGGATAACTTGATACCCCTAACTTCATATCCCTTGATGGTTTAGGGTATAAGGTTTAAGGTTTAGAATTAGGGTAACTTCATACTCCTTTAGGGTTTAGGGTAACTTCATAACCCTAACTTCATACCCCTTTAGGGTTTAGGGTTTCTTCATACCCCTTTAGGGTTTAGGGTTTAAGGTTTAGGGTAACTTCATACCCCTATGTTCATATCACTTTAGGTTTTAGGGTTTAGGGTAGCTTCATATCCCTTTAGGGTTTAGGATTTAAAGTAACTTAATACCCCTAATACCCCTTTAGGGTTTAGTGTTTAGGGTTTAGGGTAACTTCATACCCCTAACTTCATATCTCTTCAAAGCTTAGGGTTTAGGTTTTAGAGTAACTTCATACTCCTTTAGGGTTTAGGATTTAGGCTAACTTCATACCCCTTAAGGGTTTTGGATTTAATATTTAGGGTAACTTCATACTCCTTTAGAATTTAGTGTTTAGATTTTAGGGTTTAGGGTAACTTCATACCCATTTAGGGTTTGGGGTTCAGGGTTTAGGGTAACTTCATACCCATTTAGGGTTTAGGGTTTAGGGTAACTTCATACCCCTAACTTCACCTCTTTAGGGTTTAGGGTTTGGGGTTTAAGCTTTAGGGTAATTTCATACCCTTAACTTCATACCTATTTAGAGTTTAGGGTTTATGATTTAGGGTAACTTCATACCCCTTTAGGGTTTAGGGTTTTGGGTAACTTCATACCCTTTTAGGGTTTAAGGTAGCTTCATACCACTAACTTCATACACCTTTAGGGTTTAGGGTAAATTCATACCCCTCTAGGGTTTATGGTTTAGGGTTTAGGATTTAGGTTAATTTCACACCCCCAACTTCATGCCCCTTTAGAGTTTAGGGTTTAGGGTTTAGGGTAACTTCATACCCCTAAGTTCATACCCCTTTAGGATTTATGGTTTAGGGTAACTTCATACCCCTTTAGGGTTTAGGGTAACTTCATACATCTTTAAGGTTTAGGGTAACTTCATACCCCTTTAGGGTTTAGGTTTTAGGGTAACTTCATACCCCTAAATTCATATCTCTTTAAAATTTAGGGTTTAAGGTTTAGGATTTAGGGTAACTTCATATCCCTTTAGGGTTTAGGGTTTAAATTTTAGGGTAACTTTATATTGCTAACTTTATACCCCTTTAGGGTTTAGGGTAACTTCATACCCCTTTGGGTTTTAAGATTTAGGGTTTAGGGTAACTTCATATCCCTTCAGGGTTTAGGGTTTATGGTAATTTCATACCCTTAACTTCATACCCCGTTAGGGTTTAGTGTTTAGGGTAACCTCATACCCCTAAGTTCATACCCCTTTAGGGTTTAGGATTTAAGGTAACTTAATACCCCTAATAGCCCTTTAGGGTTAAGGGTTTAGGGTTACTTCATACCTCTAAGTTCATACCCCATTAGGGTTTAGGGTAACTTCATACCCATTTAGGGTTTAGAGTTTAGAGTTTAAGGTTTAGGGTTTAGGGTTTATGGTAACTTCATACCTCTAACTACTTACCCCTTTAGGGTTTCGGGTATAGTGTAACTTCATATCCCTAAATTCATACTATTTTAGTGTTCAGTGTTTAGGGTTTAAGGTTTAGGGTAACTTCATACCCCTTTAGAGTTTAGGGTTTAGATTTAGGGTAACTTCATACTCCTTTAGGGTTTAGGGTTTAGGGTAACTTCGTAACACTAACTTCATAACCCTTTAGGGTTTACGTTAACTTCGTAACACTAACTTCATAATCATTTAGGGTTTAGGGTTTCTTCATACCCCTTTAGGATTTAGGGTAACTTCATACACCTAAGTTCATACCACTTTAGGGTTTAGGGTAACTTCATACCCCTAACTTCATATCCCTTTAGGGTTTAGGATTTAAGGTAACTTAATACCCCTAATACCCCTTTAGGGTTTAGGGTAACTTCATATCCCTTCAAAGATTAGGGTTTAGGGTTTAGAGTAAATTCATACCCCTTTAGGATTTAGGGTTTAGGGTAATTTCATACCCCTAACTTCATACCCCTTTAGTGTTTAGGGTTTAAGATTTAGGGTAACTTCATACCCCTTTAGGATTTAATGTTTAGGTTCTAGGGTTTAAGGTAACTTTATACCCCTAACTTCACACCCCTTTAGGATTTAGGGTTTAGGGTAACTTCATACCCCTTTAGAGTTTAGGGTTTAGGGTAACTTCATACCCCTAAATTTATACCTCTTTAGGGTTTAGGGTTTTGGGTTTTGGGTTTAGGGTTTATGGCAACTTCATACCTCTTTAGGGTTTAGGGTTTAGGGTAACTTCATACCACTAACTTCATATGCCCTTAATTTTTAAGGTTTAAGGTTTAGGGTTTAGGATAACTTCATACCCCTAACTTCATACCCATTTAGGGTTTAGGATTTAGGTTTTAGGGTAACTTCATACCCCTTTAGGGTTTAAGGTTTAGGGTTTATGAGAAATTCATACCCCTAACTTCATACTCCTTTAGAGTTTAGGGTTTAGGGTTTAGGATAACTTCATACCCCTAACTTGATAGCCATTTAAGATTTAGGGTTTAGGATAAGTTCATACCCCTAACTTCATACCCCTTTAGGGTTTAGGGTTTAGGGTAACTTCATACCCCTTAGTTCATATCTCCTTAATATTTAAGGTTTAAGGTTTAGGGTTTAGGGTAACTTCATTACCCTTTAGGGTTTAGGGTAACTTCATACCCCTTTAAGATTTAGGGTTTAGGGTAACTTCATACCCTTTTAGGGTTTAAGGTTTAGGGTTTATGAGAAATTCATACCCCTTTGGGATTTAGGATAACTTCATATCCCTAACTTCATACCTATTTAGGGTTTAGGGTTTAGGATAACTTCATACCCCTTTAGGGTTTAGGGTTTAGGTAGCTTATTTAGGGTAACTTCATACCCCTAACTTTATATCCCTTTAGGGTTTAGGGTTTAGGGTAACTTCATACCCTAATTTCAAACCCCTTTAAGGTTTAGGGTTTAATGTAACTTCATACCCATTTAGGGTTTAGGGTTTAGGGTAACTTCATACCCCAAACTTTATACCTCTTTAGATATTAGTGTTTAGGGTAACATCATATGCCTAACTTCATACCCTTTAAGGGTTTAGGGTTTAGTATTTAGGGTTTAGTGTTTAGGGTAACTTCATATTCTAACTTATCCCCTTTAGGGGTTTAGGGTATAGGGTAACTTTATACCCTACCTTCATACCATTTTAGGGTTTAGGGTTTAGGGTAACTTCATACCCCTTTAGGGTTTAGGGTTTAGGATTTAGGGTGACTTCATACCTTTTAGGATTTAAGGTTTAGGGTAACTTCATACCCTTTAGGGTTTAGGTTTTAGGATAACTTCATATCCCTTTAAGGTTTAGGGTTTAGGGTTTAGGATAACTTCATACCCTTAACTTATTACCCATTTAGGGTTTAGGGTTTAGTGTAACTTCATACCCCTAACTTCAAACCCCTTTAGGATTTAGGGTTTAGGGGTAACTTCATACCCTTTAGGATTTAGGGTTTAGGGTAACTTCATACCCATAACTTCAAGTCCCTTTAGTATTTAGGGTTTAGTATTTAGTGTTTGGGTTTAAGGTTTAGGGTAACTTCATACACTAACTTCATACCCCTAAGGATTTAGGGTAACTTCATACCTTCTTGGGTTTAGGATTTAAGGTAATTCATACCCCTATAAGGTTTAAGGTTTGGGATTTAGGTATAGGGTTTAGAGTTACTTCATACCCTAACTTCATATCCCTTTGGGTTTAGGGTAACTTCGTACCTTAACTTCAAACCCCTTTAGGGTTTAGGGTTTAGGTTTTAGGTTTAGGGTAACTTTATATCTCTAACTCCATACCTTGTTAGGATTTAGGGTAACTTCATATCCTTTAGGGTTTGGTATTTAGTGTTTAGGGGGTTTAGGGTGACTTCATATCTAACTTCATACTCCTTTAGGGTTTAGTGTTTAGGTTTGTGTAACTTCATACCGCTAACTTCATAGCCCTTAACGGTTTAGGGTTTAAGGTAACTTCATACCCCTTTAAGGTTTAGGGTTTAGGATTTAGGGTAACTTAATCCCCCTCTAGGGTTTAGGGTTTAGGGTTTAGGGTAACTTCATACCCCTAATTTCATACCCCTATGGTTTAGGGTTTAGGGTGACTTCATACCCCTTTAGGGTTTAAGGTTTAGGATAACTTCATACCTTTAGAATTTAGGGTTTAAGTTTAGGGTTTAGGGTTTAGGGTAACTTCATACCCCTTTAGGGTTTAGGATTTAGGGTTTAGGGTTTAGGGTAATTTCATAGCCCTAACTTCATACTCTGTGAGGGTTTAGGGTTACTTCATACTCCTAATTTCATACCCCTTTAGAGTTTAGGTTTTAGGGTAACTTCATACCCTTAAGTTTATACCCCTTTAGAGTTTAGGGTTTAGGGTTTAGGGTGACTTCATACCCCTTAGGGTTTAGTGTGTTTGGTTTGGTTTTGGTTTAGGGTTTGGTTTAGGTAATTTTTTTTGTTTGGGTTTGTTTTTGGTTTGGTTTGGTTTGGTTTTTTTCCCTTTGGTTTGGTTTAGTCTTTTTTTTTTTTTTTTTTGGTTTTTTTCCTTTGGTTTAGGGTTTAGGGTTTAGGGTGACTTCATACCCCTTTAGGGTTTAGGGTTTAAGATAACTTGATACCCCTAACTTCATATCCCTTGATGGTTTAGGGTATAAGGATTAAGGTTTAGAATTAGGGTAGCTTCATACTCCTTTAGGGTTTAGGGTAACTTCGTAACCCTAACTTCATATCCCTTTAGGGTTTAGGGTTTCTTCATACCCCTTTAGGGTTTAAGGTTTAAGGTTTAGGGTAACTTCATACCCCTATGTTCATATCACTTTAGGTTTTAGGGTTTAGGGTAGCTTCATATCCCTTTAGGGTTTAGGATTTAAAGTAACTTAATACCCCTAATACCCCTTTAGGGTTTAGTGTTTAGGGTTTAGGGTAACTTCATACCCCTAACTTCATATCTCTTCAAAGCTTAGGGTTTAGGTTTTAGAGTAACTTCATACTCCTTTAGGGTTTAGGATTTAGGCTAACTTCATACCCCTTAAGGGTTTTGGATTTAATATTTAGGGTAAGTTCATACTCCTTTAGGATTTAGTGTTTAGATTTTAGGGTTTAGGGTAACTTCATACCCATTTAGGGTTTGGGGTTCAGGGTTTAGGGTAACTTCATACCCCTTTAGGGTTTAGGGTTTAGGGTTTAGGGTAACTTCATACCCCTAACTTCATACCTCTTTAGGGTTTAGGGTTTGGGGTTTAAGCTTTAGGGTAATTTCATACCCTTAACTTCATACCTATTTAGAGTTTAGGGTTTATGATTTAGGGTAACTTCATACCCCTTTAGGGTTTAGGGTTTTGGGTAACTTCATACCCTTTTAGGGTTTAGGGTAGCTTCATACCCCTAACTTCATACACCTTTAGGGTTTAGGGTAAATTCATACCCCTCTAGGGTTTATGGTTTAGGGTTTAGGATTTAGGTTAATTTCACACCCCTAACTTCATGCCCCTTTAGAGTTTAGGGTTTAGGGTAACTTCATACCCCTAAGTTCATACCCCTTTAGGATTTAGGGTTTAGGGTAACTTCATACCCCTTTAGGGTTTAGGGTAACTTCATACATCTTTAAGGTTTAGGGTAACTTCATACCCCTTTAGGGTTTAGGTTTTAGGGTAACTTCATACCCCTAAATTCATTTCTCTTTAAAATTTAGAGTTTAAGGTTTAGGATTTAGGGTAACTTCATATCCCTTTAGGGTTTAGGGTTTAAATTTTAGGGTAACTTTATATTGCTAACTTTATACCCCTTTAGGGTTTAGGGTTTAGGGTAACTTCATACCCCTTTAGGTTTTAAGATTTAGGGTTTAGGGTAACTTCATATCCCTTTAGGGTTTAGGGTTTAGGGTAATTTCATACCCTTAACTTCATACCCCGTTAGGGTTTAGTGTTTTGGGTAACCTCATACCCCTAAGTTCATACCCCTTTAGGGTTTAGGATTTAAGGTAACTTAATACCCCTAATAGCCCTTTATGGTTAAGGGTTTAGGGTTACTTCATACCTCTAAGTTCATACCCCATTAGGGTTTAGGGTAACTTCATACCCATTTAGGGTTTAGAGTTTAGAGTTTAAGGTTTAGGGTTTACGGTTTATGGTAACTTCATACCTCTAACTACTTACCCCTTTAGGGTTTCAGGTATAGTGTAACTTCATATCCCTAAATTCATACTATTTTAGTGTTCAGTGTTTAGGGTTTAAGGTTTAGGGTAACTTCATACCCCTTTAGAGTTTAGGGTTTAGATTTAGGGTAACTTCATACTCCTTTAGGGTTTAGGGTTTAGGGTAACTTCGTAACACTAACTTCATAACCCTTTAGGGTTTAGGTTAACTTCGTAACACTAACTTCATAATCATTTAGGGTTTAGGGTTTCTTCATACCCCTTTAGGATTTAGGATAACTTCATACACCTAAGTTCATACCACTTTAGGGTTTAGGGTAACTTCATACCCCTAACTTCATATCCCTTTAGGGTTTAGGATTTAAGGTAACTTAATACCCCTAATACCCCTTTAGGGTTTAGGGTAACTTCATATCCCTTCAAAGATTAGGGTTTAGGGTTTAGAGTAAATTCATACCCCTTTAGGATTTAGGGTTTAGGGTAATTTCATACCCCTAACTTCATACCCCTTTAGTGTTTAGGGTTTAAGATTTAGGGTAACTTCATACCCCTTTAGGATTTAATGTTTAGGTTCTAGGGTTTAAGGTAACTTTATACCCCTA
Organism: Wollemia nobilis; assembly: GCA_028583015.1. NCBI lineage: Eukaryota > Viridiplantae > Streptophyta > Pinopsida > Araucariales > Araucariaceae > Wollemia > Wollemia nobilis. The sequence continues at coordinate 25,301 of JAQPPZ010006083.1, read as the reverse complement.
ACTTCACACCCCTTTAGGATTTAGGGTTTAGGGTAACTTCATACCCCTTTAGAGTTTAGGGTTTAGGGTAACTTCATACCCCTAAATTTATACCTCTTTAGGGTTTAGGATTTTGGGTTTTGGGTTTAGGGTTTATGGTAACTTCATACCCCTTTAGGGTTTAGGGTTTAGGGTAACTTCATACCCCTAACTTCATATGCCCTTAAGTTTTAAGGTTTAAGGTTTAGGGTTTAGGATAACTTCATACCCCTAACTTCATACCCCTTTAGGGTTTATGGGAAATTCATACCCCTAACTTCATACTCCTTTAGGGTTTAGGGTTTAGGGTTTAGGATAACTTCATACCCCTAACTTGATAGCCATTTAAGATTTAGGGTTTAGGATAAGTTCATACCCCTTTAGGGTTTAGGGTTTAGGGTAACTTCACACCCCTTAGTTCATATCTCCTTAAGATTTAAGATTTAAGTTTTAGGGTTTAGGGTAACTTCATACCCCTTTAGGGTTTAGGGTAACTTCATACCCCTTTAAGATTTAGGGTTTAGGGTAACTTCATACCCCTTTAGGGTTTAAGGTTTAGGGTTTATGGGAAATTCATACCCCTAACTTCATACCCCTTTGGGATTTAGGATAACTTCATATCCCTAACTTCATACCTATTTAGGGTTTAGGGTTTAGGATAACTTCATACCCCTTTAGGGTTTAGGGTTTAGGGTAGCTTATTTAGGGTAACTTTATACCCCTAACTTCATATCCCTTTAGGGTTTAGGGTAACTTCATACCCCTAATTTCAAACCCCTTTAAGGTTTAGGGTTTAATGTAACTTCATACCCCTTTAGTGTTTAGGGTTTAAGATTTAGGGTAACTTCATACCCCTTTAGGATTTTATGTTTAGGTTCTAGGGTTTAAGGTAACTTTATACCCCTAACTTCACACCCCTTTAGGATTTAGGGTTTAGGGTAACTTCATACCCCCTTAGAGTTTAGGTTTTAGGGTAACTTCATACCCCTAAATCTATACCTCTTTAGGGTTTAGGGTTTATGGTAACTTCATACCCCTTTAGGGTTTAGGGTTTAGGGTTTAGGGTAACTTCATACCCCTAACTTCATATGCCCTTAAGTTTTAAGGTTTAAGGTTTAGGGTTTAAGATAACTTCATACCCCTAACTTCATACCCATTTAGGGTTTAGGATTTAGGGTCTAGGGTAACTTCATACCCCTTTAGGGTTTAAGGTTTAGGGTTTATGGGTAATTCATACCCCTAACTTCATACTCCTTTAGGGTTTAGGGTTTAGGGTTTAGGATAACTTCATACCCCTAACTTGATAGCCATTTAAGATTTAGGTTTTAGGATAAGTTCATACTCCTAACTTCATACCCCTTTAGGGTTTAGGGTAACTTCATACCCCTTAGTTCATATCTCCTTAAGATTTAAGGTTTAAGGTTTAAGGTTTAGGGTTTATGGAAAATTCATACCCCTAACTTCATACCCCTTTGGGATTTAGGATAACTTCATATCCCTTCTTGAGAAGTCTTGGGCTAATAATATTTAGGAAAGTGACCAAACTTACCATAATTGTAACAAGCTTTCTTTGATTTGTCATCTCCTCTTCCTTGGTTTCCACCTCTTGATCTACCTCTTCCTCTTCCTTTGCCTCTCCTTTGGCCTTTTCCTTGTCCTCTTCCTTTACCAAATTTTAAAGTTAATTATTTTTTTAATTAAAGTTTACAATTAAAAAAAACACTTCCTTAATAAATTAAGGTCTCATACCCCTCACTTAATACCCTTAATTTCATACCCATAACTTCATACCCCTAACTTCATACCCCTCAATTCATACCCCTTTCTTCATACCCCTCACTTCATATCCCTTTCTTCATACCCCTCTCTTCATACCCTTAACATGAATCAATTAAGGTCTCATACCCCTAAATTCATACCCCTCACTTCACACCCCTTTTTTCATACCCCTTTATTCATTCCTCTTTCTTCATAACCCCAACTTCATACCCTTAACTTCATACCCTTTCTTCATAAACCTTTCTTCACACACCTTTAGGGGTATGAGACCTTAATTGATTAAAGAAGTGGTATGAAGAAAGAGGAATGAAGTTAGGGGTATGAAGTTAGGAGTATTAAGAAAGGGGTATGAAGTTAGGGGTGTGAAGTAAGGGTTATTAAGAAACATTGATTTTTTTTTTGGAAAAAAAAAAACATTAATTCTTTTGGATTTTCTAAAGTTTTTGAATTTTTTTTATTTTCTAACGTTTTGATTTTTTTTGTTTTTTTTCTAAGGTTAAAAAATTAAAATTAAATTTAAAATTTTAAAGTTCTTAAGAAAAAAGAAAAAAAAGTTAAAATTAAAATTTTAAAGTTCCTAATTTTTTTTATTTTTTAAATAAAGTTTACAATTAAAAAAAATTAAAATTAAAAAAAAAATACTAATTTAATCAATTAAGGTCTCATATACCTAACTTCATACCCCTCAATTCATACACCTCACTTAATACGCCTAACTTCAAACCCCTCAATTCATACCCCTAACTGCATACACCTATCTTCACACCCCTTTCTTCATACCCCTAAATTCATACCTCTAACTTCATATCCTTTTATTCATACCCCTTTTTTCATACCCATTTCTTCATACCTCTCACTAAATACACCTCACTTCATACCCCTAAGTAATTGAATACTTACAAAAACCACTTCTTTAATTAATTAATGTCTCATATCCCTTTCTTCATACCCCTTAATTCATACCCCTAACTTCATACTCCTCACTTCATACCCCTATCTTCATAATCAATTAAGAATTTAGGGTTTAGGGTTTAGTTACCTAACTTCATGAATACTTACAAAAACTACTTCTTTAATCAGTTAAGGTCCTAAACCTCTATCTAATTGAATATTTACCAAAACCTAATTTTTCAATAAAAAAATACCCCTCTTCATACCCCTCACTTCATACCCCTATCTTCACGCCCTTCTCTTCATACCCCTCACTTCATAACCCTATCTTCATCATCAATTAAGGGTTTAGGATTTAGGGTTTAATTACCCCTAACTTCATGAATACTTACAAAAATAACTTCTTTGATCAATTAATGTCCCAAATCCCTATCTAATTGAATACTTATGAAACCCTAGTTTTCAAAAAATAAAATACCCCTATCTTCATACCCCTCAGTTCGTACCCCTATCTTCATACCCCTCACTTTATGCCTCTAACTTCATACCCCTCACTTCATAATCAATTAAGGGTTTAGGATTTAGGGTTTAGGGTTTAATTACCTCTAACTTCATGAATACTTACAAAAGCCACTTCTTCAATTAATTAAGGTCCTAAACCCATATCTAATTGAATACTTATCAAAACCTAATTTTTCAAACAAAAAAATACCCCTACTGTTATACCCCTCACTTCATACCCCTATCTTCATAATAAATTAGGGGTTTAGGATTTGGGGTTTAGGGTTTGGGGTTTAGGTTTTAGGGTTTAATTACCTCTAACTTCATGAATGCTTCATGAAAACTTATAAAAACCCTCACTTCGTACCTCTATATTCATACCTATATCTTCATACCCCTCACTTTATACCCCTCGCTTCATACCCCTATCTTCATACCCCTATATTGATAATAAATTAAGGATTTAGGGTTTAATTATCCCTAACTTCATGAATACTTACAAAAACCACTTTTATAATCAATTAAGGTACCAGACCCCTATCTAATTGAATATTTACCAAACCCTAATTAAAAAAAAAAAAAAACCCTATATTCATATCCCTCACTTCATACCCATCATTTCATACTCTCCATACCCCTATCCTCATACCCCTATATTCATACCTCTCACTTCATACCCCTCACTTCATACCTCTATATTCGTACCCCTATCTCCATGCCCCTCACTTCATACCCCTAGCTTCATAATCAATTAAGGGTTTAGGGTTTAAGGTTTATGATTTAGGGTTTAATTACCCCTAACTTCATGAATAATTATAAAAATCACTTATTTAATCAAGGTCCCAAATCCCTATCTAATTGAATACTTACCAAAACCTATTAGAAAAAAATAACCCTATCTTAATACCTCCCTTCGTACCCCTCACTTCATAGCCCTATCTTCTTACCCCTTACTTCATACCCTTATATTCATAGCCCTATCTCCATACCCCTCACTTCATACCCCTATCTTCAAACTCCTCACTTTATACCCCTATCTTCATACCCTTCACTTCTTACCTCTATATTCATAATCAATTAAGGGTTTAGGGTTTATTGTTTAGGGTAACTTCATACCCCTTTAAGGTTTAGGGTAACTTCATACCCATTTAGGGTTTAGGGTTTAGGATTTAGGTTAATTTCACAACCCCTATCTTCATACCCTTCACTTCTTACCCCTATCTTCATAATCAATTAAGGGTTTAGGGTTTATTTTTTAGGGTAACTTCATACCCCTTTAAGGTTTAGGGTAACTTCATACCCATTTAGGGTTTAGGGTTTAGGATTTAGGTTAATTTCACAACCCCTAACTTCATACCCCTTTAGGGTTTAGGGTTTAGGATAACTTAATACCCCTAACTTCAAACCCCTTTAGGGTTTAGGTTTTAGGATTTAGGGTAACTTTATATCTCTAACTTCATACCCTATTTGGATTTATGGTAACTTCATATCCTTTTAGGGTTTAGGGTTTAGGTTTTAGGGTAACTTCATACCCCTTTAGGGTTTAGTGTTTAACGTTTAGTGTAACTACATACCACTAACTTCATAGCTCTTAAGGGTTTAGGGTTTAGGGTTTAAGGTAACTTCATACCTCATTAGGGTTTAGAGTTTAAGGTTTAGGGTAACTTCATACCCCTCTAGGGTTTAGGGTTTAGGGTAACTTTATACCGCTAGGGTTTAGGATTTAGAATTTAGGGTTTAGAATTTAGGGTAACTTCATACCCCTTTAGGGTTTAAGGTTTAGGATTACTTCATACCCCTAAATTCTTACTCCTTTATGATTTAGGGTTTAGGGTAACTTCATACCTCTTTAGGATTTAGGATTTAGGCTAACTTTATACCCCTTTAGGGTTTAGGATTTAGGGTAACTTCATACCCCTAACTTCATATACCTTTAGGGTTTAAGATTTAGGGTTTAGGGTAATTTCATACCCCTAGCTTCATACGACGTTAGGGTTTAGGGTAACTTCATACCCCTAAGTTTATACCCCTTTAGGGTTTAGGGTAACTTCATACCTTTAAATTCATACCCTTAACTTCATACCTCTTTAGGATTTAGGGTTTAGTGCTTAGTGTTTAGGGTTTAGGATTTAGTGTTTAGGATAGAGGATTTAGGGTATAGAGTTTAGATTTTAAGGTTTATGATTTAGGGTTTATGGTAAAGTCATACCCCTAACTACATACCCCTTTAGGCCTAACTTCATACCCTTTTAGTGTTTAATGTTTAGGGTTTAGGGTTTAGGGTAACTTCATACCCATTTAAGGTTTAGGGTTTAAGGTAACTTCATATCCCTAACTTCATACCCCTTTAGGGTTTAGGGTTTAGGGTAACTTCACACCCCTAACTTCATAACCCTTTAGGGTTTAGGGTTTGGGGTAACTTCATACCCCTTTAGGTTTTAAGATATAGGGTTTAGGGTAACTTCTTACCCCTTTAGGGTTTAGGGTAATTTCATATCCCTAATTTCATACCTCGTTAGGGTTTAGGATTTAGGGTAACTTCATACCCCTAAGTTCATACCCCTTTAGGGTTTAGAGTTTAGCGTAACTTCATACCCCTGACTTCATACCCCTTTAGGGTTTAGGATTTAGGGTAACTTCATACCCCTTTAGGGTTTAGGGTTTAGTGCTTAGTGTTTAGGGTTTAGGGTTTAGGGTAACTTGATACCCCTAACTTCATTCCTCTTTAGGGTTTAGAGTTTAAGATTTAGGGTTTAGGGTTTATGGTAACTTCATTCCCCTTTAGAGTTTATGGTTTAGGATAACTTCATACCCCTTTAGGGTTTTGGATTTTGGGTAATTTCATACCCCTTTAGGGTTTAGGGTTTAGGGTATTTTCATACCCCTAACTTCATACACCTTTAGGGTTTAGGGTTTAGGATAACTTCATACCCCTTTAGGGTTTAGGGTTCATGGTAGATTCATACCCCTAACTTCATACACCTTTAGATTTTAGGGTTTAGGGTAACTTCATATCGCTTTAGGGTTTAGGGTTTAGGTTAATTTCATACCCCTAACTTCATACCGCTTTAGGGTTTAGGTTTTAGGGTAACTTCATACCCCTACCTTCATACCTCTTTAGGGTTTAGGGTTTAGGGTTTGGGGTTTAAGCTTTAGGGTAATTTCATACCCTTAACTTCATACTTGTTTAGAGTTTAGGGTTTATAATTTAGGGTAACTTCATACCCCTTTAGGGTTTAGAGTTTTGGGTAACTTCATACCCTTTTAGGGTTTAGGGTAGCTTCATACCCCTAACTTCATACACCTTTAGGGTTTAGGGTAAATTCATATCCCTCTAGGGTTTAGGGTAATTTCATATCTCTAATTTCATACCCCGTTAGGGTTTAGGATTTAGGGTAACTTCATACCCCAGGGTTCATACCCCTTTAGGTTTTAGAGTTTAGCATAACTTCATGCCCCTGACTTTATACCCCTTTAGGGTTTAGGGTTTAGGGTAACTTTATACCCCTTTAGGGTTTAGGGTTTAGTGCTTAGTGCTTAGGGTTTAGGGTTTAGGGAACTTGATACCCCTAACTTCATTCCCCTTTAGGGTTTAGAGTTTAAATAGGGTTTAGGATTTATGGTAACTTCATACCCCTTTAGATTTTAGGGTTTAGGGTAACTTCATACCCCTTTAAGGTTTGGGATTTTGGGTAATTTCATACTCCTTTAGGGTTTAGGGTTTAGGGTTTAGGATAACTTCATACCCCTTTAGGGTTTAGGGTTTATGGTAGATTCATACCCCTAACTTCATACACCTTTAGCGTTTAGGGTTTAGGATAACTTCATACCCCTAAATTCATACCCCTTTAGGGTTTAGGGTTTTGAATTTAGGTTAATTTCACACCCTTAACTTCATACCCCTTTAGGGTTTAGGGTTGAGGGTAACTTCATACCCTTAAGTTCATACCCCTTTAGGGTTGAGGGTAACTTCATACCCTTAAGTTCATATCCCTTTAGAGTTTAGGGTTTAGGGTAACTTCGTACCCCTTTATGGTTTTGGGTTTTGGGTTTTGGATAACTTCATACCCCTTTAGGGTTTAGTGTTTAGGGAAGATGAGTGTAGAGAGAATTCAAGGCACAATTGAGAGAGAATTCAAGGCACGATTGAGTGAGAATTCAAGGCATGTAGTCAAATATTAGAAGAGGTTGAGTCAAAGGTGCATGAAATACCGATACAGGATATGTCTAGCGAACTTGCTTCCATCACTGTCATACATTCACTATCGAGGAAATACAATGCTCGTAATCAATGAAATACAACACCCACAATCAAGGAGATACAATGTCATTTATCTCACATATTCAACCTTATAAAGGTAAATCCTCTCTTAGATTAAATTTACTTTCATTAGGGAGTGATAAGGTGTATAACATAAGGTTGAGTAACATTAGTAATTTTAAAGCATATTAAAGGAGTTTATATCCTTAAATTGTATTTCAAATCACTTTAGTTGAAATACAAGTATTTTAATATTTGCAATTATATCATAGGAGATATAAGAGTTTCTACTTGAAAAATGAAAACACTATTATATTGCAAATATTATCAATTTCTAGAATTCCAGATTAGGGAGTTATGAGGAGTGCTACATCAAGCCTTATTTAATTAAAATTTAGAAAATTGAATCATTGAAATTTAAGGATAGAGAAGCAAAATCATTGCTAGCTAAAAGAGTTGGAATTTATTGCTTATACTTGTCTCATAGTCATATTAAAGGGACAAAAAGAATCTAACCACAAAGAACTCCATCAAATTAGTGCGTACTCAATAGGATAAATAAGGTGAAATAGGATTTGATTACCCCTTTAAAGTTTAGGGTTTAGGGTTTAGTGTAACTTCATACCCCTTTAGGGTTTAAAGTTTAGGGTTTAAGGTTTAGGGTAATTTCATACCCGTAACTTCATACACCTTTAGGGTTTAGGGTTTAGAGTAACTTCATACCCCTTTAGGATTTAGGGTTTAAGGTTTATGATTTAGGGTAACTTTATACCCCTTAATTCATACCCCTTTAGAGTTTAGGGTTTAGGGTTTAGGGTTAAGGTAACGTCATACCCCTAACTTCATACCCCTTAAGGGTTTAGGGTTTAGGCTAACTTCATATCCCTTTAGGGTTTAGGTTTAGTATTTAGGGTAACTTTATACCCCTAACTTCATATCCGTTTAGGGTTTAGGGTTTAGGGTAACTTCATACCCCTAATTTTAAACCCTTTTAAGGTTTAGGGTTTAATGTAACTTCATACCGCTTTAGGGTTTAGGGTTTAGGGTAACTTCATACCCCTAACTTCATACCTCTTTAGATATTAGCGTTTAGGGTAACATCATATGCCTAACTTCATACCCTTTTAGGGTTTAGGGTTTAGTATTTAGGGTTTAGTGTTTAGGGTAACTTCATATCTCTAACTTCATACCCCTTTACGGGTTTAGGGCATAGGGTAACTTTATACCCCTACCTTCATACCATTTTAGAGTTTAGGGTTTAGGGTAACTTCATACCCCTTTAGGGTTTAGGGTTTAGGATTTAGGGTGACTTCATACCTTTTAGGATTTAAGGTTTAGGGTAACTTCAAACCCCTTTAGGGTTTAGGGTTTAGACTTTAGGATAACTTTATACCCCTTTAAGGTTTAGGGTTTAGGGTTTAGGATAACTTCATACCCTTAACTTCTTACCCATTTAGGGTTTAGGGTTTAGTGTAACTTCATACCCCTAACTTCAAACCCCTTTAGGATTTAGGGTTTAGGGTTTATGGTAATTTAAAACCCCTAACTTCATAACCCTTTAGGTTTTAGGGTTTACAATAACTTCATACCCCTTTGAGGTTTAGTGTTTAAGGTTTAGGGTTTAGAATAACTTTATACCCCTTAATTCATACCTCTTTAGAGTTTAGGGTTTAGAATTTAGTGTGTAGGGTAACTTCATACCTCTTTAGGGTTTAGGGTTTGGAGTTTAGGGTTTAGGGTTTATAACAAATTCATACTCCTAACTTCATACCCCTTAGGGTTTAGGGTTTAGGCTAACTTCATATCCGTAACTTCATACCCCTTTAGGGTTTAGCTTTAGGGTTTAAGGTTTAGGGGTAACTTCATACCCCTTTAGGATTTAGGGTTTAGGGTAACTTCATACCCATAACTTCAAATCCCTTTAGGGTTTAGGGTTTAGTATTTAGTGTTTAGGGTTTAAGGTTTAGGGTAACTTCATACCACTAACTTCATACCCCCTAAGGATTTAGGGTAACTTCATACCCTTCTTGGGTTTAGGATTTAAGGTAACTTCATACCCCTATAAGGTTTAAGGTTTGGGATTTAGCGTATAGGGTTTAGAGTTACTTCATACCCCTAACTTCATACCCCTTTAGGGTTTAGGGTTTAGGGTAACTTCGTACCCCTAACTTCAAACCCCTTTAGGGTTTAGGGTTTAGGTTTTAGGGTTTAGGGTAACTTTATATCTCTAACTCCATACCTTGTTAGGATTTAGGGTAACTTCATATCCCTTTAGGGTTTATGGTTTAGTATTTAGTGTTTAAGGGGGTTTAGGGTGACTTCATACCCCTAACTTCATACTCCTTTAGGGTTTAGTGTTTAGGGTTCGAGTGTAACTTCATACCGCTAACTTCATAGCCCTTAACGATTTAGGGTTTAAGGTAATTTCATACCCCTTTAAGGTTTAGGGTTTAGGATTTAGGGTAACTTAATACCCCTCTAGGGTTTAGGGTTTAGGGTAACTTCATACCCCTAATTTCATACCCCCTATGGTTTAGGGTTTAGGGTGACTTCATACCCCTTTAGGGTTTAAGGTTTAGGATAACTTCATACCCCTTTAGGGTTTAGTGTTTAAGATTTAGGGTTTAGGGTTTAGGGTAACTTCATATCCCTTTAGGGTTTAGGATTCAGGGTTTAGGGTTTAGGGTAATTTCATAGCCTTAACTTCATAATTTGTGAGGGTTTAGGGTTACTTCATACTCCTAATTTCATACCCCTTTAGAGTTTAGGTTTTAAATGGATTTTTATTGTAAAACCCGGGTCCTAGGGTTTAAGTGCGATAAGATTTAGGGTTTGAGCAAGATATTTTGGAAAAGATCAGGGTCTGTCCTGAGTCTATAAATACAAATTCTAAATGTAATCGTAGGAGGCGGAGACTTAGAAATAAAGGCTTATAAGCAATTTCTTGCAAATTTTGGGAAATCCTTTGTTTCTGGACTTGGAGTTGATGTGCTTTAGCTTTTCTGTGATAGCATGGCCAGGAGCCTAATATTTTGCAGAGTGTGATAAGTGTATTTTCTTTTGTTATCCGTTCCATTTAAAGTTTGTTAGATATATGTCTGTAAATCTGCCATTGTCAAGATTAAATATGTTGTTAGGCTTCAGTTGTTCTATTGTCTCGCTAGGGGAAATTACGATTTCGGGTGTAAGTTTGTTCTAATTGCTCTGTCTTCACAGTGCGAGCTAGGCTGCCGGTGAAAGATACCAATTTTAACCAGCTGCCCTTGGATTTATGATTTTCTCGCTAGATCTGTTTCACTCGCCTTGTGCTCTTAGTTGAAAGTGATCTTAGACTGACTGGACACTTTCTTCTCGGATTTGTTCTGTTGTGAAGCTGATAGCATAGATAAGATTGACGAGTTTGGGTTTACAATTGATGTTTGATAAACTTCTCTTTTCTGCCTTACCCTACCCTCTCTTTGCTTTCCGTGAATGATCCATTTTTATTTTCTTTGTTTGCCTTTTATTTAAATCTGCTGACCCATGAGAGCTAGATCAAAGAATTCAAGTCAAATCTGATTTTCAACAACTTTTGCAACTACTTGAACAAGTTCGAGAACCCCCGTAAGGTAACAGAGCGAGTCCATATCGAAATCTATTCCGAAGTGGAAAAGAGTGAATTGCCATTCGACCCAACTCCGTAACTCGCACCTTGGATAACCGACTAGATCCTAAAGATGAGTGGGATCAGTCCCGTGGGTGTCTCCGGAGCTTTCCTTGCCTTCATCTTTTTTTCCGGGGTGTGCATGAAAGCCGGACCAACACCTAATTGGCGCTAGAAGGAGGGCCACAGAACATCTGTTCTTAGTGCACTTGAGTTGAGAAATCCGACTGTATGTGGAACTGTAAAACTGTATTTTATCCAAAGTCTGGTAGCCAATTTTCCCCTCCTCCTCAGCCAACATCTAATTGGCGCTAGAAGGAGGGCATGAACTCAGTTCAAGTGTTGTAAGGGCATAACAGCAACATTTGAAGGACCCACAGTGAACTCCAGACAGTTTTATAAATTGTCAATGCTAGCTTTTAAATTGTCGGTGCGGTTTTTAAATTGTCGGTGCGCTTTGTAAATTGTCGGTGCGGTTTTTGAAAGTTGTCGATGCAGTTTTTGAAATTGCCGAGAGAAGGCCTTAAGTTCGGTGGTTTGTTAAGAACAGCTTCTATCATCACTTGCGGTTATCCAATTACAAATCGAACATCACTGTCATCGGCCAAGTATTAATGGCAAATTGGTTGGGCTCCACAGCTTTGAACATTCCGGGTATAGCCCATGACTTGCCCAGAAGTCCAGAAAGATACCTCCCTAGGTACAAACATGATGGGACAAGAACTGCAGAAGAACATCTGCTAGCTTTTAAAAATGCTTTAAAATTGTTAAATATACAGCATGAAGATGTTGCCTGCAGATTGTTCCCATTCACTCTCCAGGAGGGAGCTTATGTCTGGTTTTTAAACCTCACCAGCAATTCCATTACTAGCTGGGATGATCTAGAGAAAGCTTTTATATCACAATTCGGTGAAGTGATAGATCCCAGCATTTTATATCAGCAATTTTCCAGCATCAAGAAAGAGTCGGGAGAAACTGTCAAGTCTTTCAATATGAGGTTCCAAAGAGCTTACGGTAGAATGATCGTAGCCATTACATCCCAAATGCAACTGGCCTTAGAAATTTATAGGAATGCATTGGATTTGGTGACCTCTATTTTCCTTAAGAGAGATATTAATATCACAACCTTGGCAGGGGCTTATAAAGAAGCCTTAATTCTTGAAAGACAGTTAGGGCCTCAAATTTTGAGCAGCCCTTTGATATCCTATGTTACACGAACATGCCTGTTCCGGACCCCATTCCACATCATGAGTTAATGCCAACATGTCATGCTCTACCCAAGGAGACTCCGTTAACTGTGACATCCACTCAGCATGTGCAAAATACAGAGAAGAGTTCTGACAAATTCAAAGTGGAAGAGCTTGAACTGAACAGTTGTGATCTGTCACCACCCAAATCGAAGTTTTTCCCGGTGAGTTAAATTTTCTTGGAAATCAAAGAAATATTGATATTTCTAGTTCACCCAAAAATAGTACAACCAGGGTTTCAGATTCTGTCACTTTTCCCGAAGAGACAGAAAGTCTTGTACAGACTTCTGTGGATGAAATGCAAGATTTTCAACAGTTCAAAATGGACAGTTATGACTTGAAATGTGAGAGTCCAGAACTTAATAATGATCCTTCCTCATCAGAGGATGATGAAAGTGAGATTCAATCTCACTATGCAGAAGTAACTGAGGAGGATAGCATCATTGAGGATATGAGGGAACTTAAATCTGACATCACCCTCTATGAACTGCCTCAGATTGTTGGACAAAACATTAACTTGATTGAGGCTTACTTTGGACCACTTGTTGAATTTCAAGAAAAGGAGGAAAAGGTAGTAAATATGAATGTGGTCAGCCAACTTGGAATTGATGAACTGTCTCAACATAAGCCTGCAACTTTTGAAGATAATATCAAAGATAAGGCTATAAACTGTGTTGATGCGAGATATTGGAGTTTATGATTTGGCAATCGAAAAGGTGAGAACAATTATAGCCCTAATCAATAACAACAATGATGTTTGGACATTGCACATTGATGAGGTTAAGTCTAAGCAAGGCTCAGGTGAAAAGGAAAATTGTAAGCATTCTGCTAGAGGGATAAAAATTGAAGTCCTGGATATTGAAGTAGTGCAGCAACCACAAAATTTTCAAGTTGTTAAGAACCAGGGCATACAGATAAAACATGATTTCTTTCGATTGTCACATCAATTTGAAAATGTGGTGGTCTGGGTCTGTCAAGATTTTAAAGTATTTGATCCTGGGGGTTTTTTACATTCAGTCCTTTTGAAAGAACTCTGCAAACCCTTCAATTAGAAGCATGAACATGTTATCATATGATTTGTTATTATATGATTTGTTTAATTTGAAGGAGTTGCAGATTTGTTTTTCAAATGGGACGAGGAAGACGATAAACCCAAGTCTTTCCCGGATAGCAAATTTTTGAAGCACGATCTGGAGTGCATTTTCGTCAACGAGGACTCGAAAGGTAATTTTTTTAAAATTACTTGCATGGTCAAAATTTTTAAAGCACCATTTCTCTCGCTTTCCCAACCTGTTGCATTTTTTGAGTATGAAGGGAAGTTGTAACATATGTATGCATTGTAAATAAGCTTTGAAGTTTTTCAGTTTTATTTCTTTGTCGGTGCGGTTTTTATTTCAATGTCATGTGCGTTTTAATCTGTTTCAATTTAATTTTAATGCTCTGTAGTTTTAATTTATTTGTTTTTTAGTTTATTTCTTTGTCGGTGCGGTTTATTTCCTTTCTTTGTCTTTTTTATTTTAGCTTGCTTTTATTTTAGTCTCATACAGTCTTTTCTTTATTGCTTTTCTTTTTCTTTGCTGTCTGTACAGTTGCAGTTTAATTTATTTCAGTTGCAGTTTTTATTTTTTATTTTTGCTTCAGTTCTTTTTATTTCTTTTATTGCCTGTACAGTTTTTATTTTCTTCCCTATTTTTCCTTTTCTTTGTTGTCTGTGCGGTCTTTTGTTTTAGTTTTATTTTGTTGCTTGTGCAGTTTTATTTGCAGTCTGTGCAGTTTTATTTTGTTTTGCTTTAAAGCCTGTGCCTGTCCTTGGAAGTCTGTGCAAAGTCCTTTGGCTTCTGAAATTTTCTGTCCTTTGCCTTTGCCTGAGCAATCAATGAAAAGTCAGCCTGCTAAAAAATTGTTTATTCTAAGCTGATCAATCCAGTTTCCATCCAATGCCCATGATGTTCACCATTTTAATTGAGATAGTCTGCTTGCACTGAACTGTGGAATTATTTTGTTATTCAAGACAAAGGTAGAGAGATGATTGGATCTTGTGTCTTACTTGCCACAATTATTTTAATGATAGAAAAACTGCTATGCTGTTTAGTTGGAGGAACTCCCGGGGAATCCAAGAAAAGCTGGTTATGAGAGGGGACTATGGTTCATACAATTATTTGGGTGTCACCAGAGGCTATCAATGCCTAGACTGAAACAGTTCCAGATTGATCAAATATTAAAAGAAAATTGTAATTTCTCTAAGGTCTTCCAGATAGTGATATATTTCAAAAAGAAGAGAGATAAAAAAAAGAGAGATAAGAAAAAAAAAGAAAAAAGAAAAAAAAAGTTACAATTAAAAGAGGCAGCCAATATTAGATTCTGCCCTACAGTTGTAAATTGGGTCGTGTAAATCTAAAGGGTAACTCTGTCTAGGCTCAGTAAAGCTAAACTAGTAAACAGAGCTCTACTCGGTTTCCCCATTTACAATCTAGAAAAGTTGATTAATCCAAGTTTATCATTCAATTCAGTCATCCTTGAAGAAAGTTCTATACCTTTGTAATTGCACATCGGAAATCTTCCTTGAAGTAATCCACCTGATATGTCCTTGGGAAATTTTAACAGTGGCGGTTAGCGAGTCAATTTATTGTGAAGAATGTCCGTGGCAAGGCATGATGCATGGTCTTTTTGTTTTGAAACCAGAGTCTTGGGTTCTAAAATAGTGCTACTATTTTACCCGAGATATCGCCATTTGTTGATAAGCAACACACCCCCACCTGAAAAATGAGATTCCATCCTTAGAAAATTATGAACTTCCATTTTTGCGGCAGGGGACCCTCTTGGTCTTTTCAGGTTTTAAATCCAAATTTGCTTGCCTCCTTTTTAAAGTTGTGCTTTTTCTTGCATTCTAGTTGTGTTATCCAAGAATTCACTTTTTACATGCTAGAATCATTCATGCACAAGCAAAATCTTGCACCGGTACTGAGAAAATCCAGAAAACAGTTGCATAATTCACTGAAAAATCAAACTTTCCATTTTTGGTAGTGTCGCGATATCGCGACACTTCCATTTTTGGAAATGTCGCGATATCGCGACAGTGTAATTCAAAATGCGACTAAGTGCCGGAAAGGTCGCGATTTCACGACATGTCGCGAAATCGCGACGCTTTTGGGCGAGAGAAGCAAGTCATGACAGATTTTCCGAAGGGTTAAGTTCTATCCGGACTTTGGTTTTAAATGGATTTTTATTGTAAAACCCGGGTCCTAGGGTTTAAGTGCGATAAGATTTAGGGTTTGAGCAAGATATTTTGGAAAAGATCAGGGTCTGTCCTGAGTCTATAAATACAAATTCTAAATGTAATCGTAGGAGGCGGAGACTTAGAAATAAAGGCTTATAAGCAATTTCTTGCAAATTTTGGGAAATCCTTTGTTTCTGGACTTGGAGTTGATGTGCTTTAGCTTTTCTGTGATAGCATGGTCAGGAGCCTAATCTTTTGCAGAGTGTGATAAGTGTATTTTCTTTTGTTATCCGTTCCATTTAAAGTTTGTTAGATATATGCTGTAAATCCGCCATTGTCAAGATTAAATATCTTGTTAGGGCTTCGGTTGTTCTATTGTCTCGCTAGGGGAAATTACGATTTCGGTGTAAGTTTGTTCTAATTGCTCTGTCTTCATCTGTGCGAGCTAGGTCGTCGGTGAAAGATACCAATTTTAACCAATTGCCCTTGGATTTATGATTTTCTCGCTAGATCCGTTTCACTCTGCCTTGTGCTCTTAGTTGAAAGTGATCTTAGACTGACTGGACACTTTCTTCCCGGGATTTGTTCGTTGTGAAGTCGATAGCATAGATAAGATTGACGGTTTGGGTTTACAATTGATGTTTGATAAACTTCTCTTTTACTCCTTACCCTACCCTCTATTTGCTTTTCGTGAATGATCCATTTTTATTTTCTTTGTTTGCCTTTTATTTAAATCTGTGACCCATGAGAGCTAGATCAAAGAATTCAAGTCAAATCCGATTGTCAACAACTTTTGCAACTATCGAACAAGTTCAGGAACCCCCGTAAGGTAACAGAGCAGTCCATATCGAAATCTATTCCAAAAGTGGAAAAGAGTGAATTGCCATTCGACCCAACTCTGTAACTCGCACCTTGGATAACCAGCTAGATCCTAAAGATGAGTGGGATCAGTCCCGTGGGTGTCTCTGGAGCTTTCCTTGCCTTCATCCTTTTTTTCCCGGGGTGTGCATGAAAGCCGGACCAACAGGGTTTAGGGTAACTTCATACCCCTTTAGGGTTTAAGGTTTAGGGTTTATGGGAAATTCATACCCCTAACTTCATACCCCTTTGGGATTTAGGATAACTTCATATCCCTAACTTCATACCTATTTAGGGTTTAGGATTTAGGATAACTTCATACCCCTTTAGGGTTTAGGTTTTAGGGTAGCTTATTTAGGGTAACTTTATACACCTAACTTCATATCCATTTAGGGTTTAGGGTTTAGGGTTTAGGGTAACTTCATACCCCTAATTTCAAATCCCTTTAAGGTTTAGGGTTTAATGTAACTTCATACCCCTTTAGGGTTTAGGGTTTAGGGTAACTTCATACCCCTAACTTCATACCTCTTTAGATATTAGCGTTTAGGATAACATCAAATGCCTAACTTCATACCCTTTTAGGGTTTAGGGTTTAGTATTTAGGGTTTAGTGTTTAGGGTAACTTCATATCTCTAACTTCATACCCCTTTAGGGGTTTAGGGTATAGGGTAACTTTATACCCCTACCTTCATACCATTTTATTGTTTAGGGTTTAGGATTTAGGGTGACTTCATACCTTTTAGGATTTAAGGTTTAGGGTAACTTCATACCCCTTTAGGGTTTAGGGTTTAGACTTTAGGATAAATTCATACCCCTTTAAGGTTTAGGGTTTAGGGTTTAGGATAACTTCATACCCTTAACTTCTTACCCATTTAGGGTTTAGGGTTTAGTGTAACTTCATACCCCTAACTTCAAACCCCTTTAGGATTTAGGGTTTAGGGTTTATAGTAATTTAAAACCCCTAACTTCATAACCCTTTAGGTTTTAGGGTTTACGGTAACTTCATACCCCTTTAGGGTTTAGTGTTTAAGGTTTAGGGTTTAGAGTAACTTTATACCCCTTAATTCATACCTCTTTAGAGTTTAGGGTTTAGAATTTAGTGTGTAGGGTAACTTCATACCTCTTTAGGGTTTAGCGTTTGGCGTTTAGGGTTTAGGGTTTATAACAAATTCATACTCCTAACTTTATACCCCTTAGGGTTTAGGGTTTAGGCTAACTTCATATCCGTAACTTCATACCCCTTTAGGGTTTAGCTTTAGGGTTTAAGGTTTAGGGGTAACTTCATACCCCTTTAGGATTTAGGGTTTAGGGTAACTTCATACCCATAACTTCAAATCCCTTTAGGGTTTAGGGTTTAGTATTTAGTGTTTAGGGTTTAAGGTTTAGGGTAACTTCATACAACTAACTTCATACCCCCTAAGGATTTAGGGTAACTTCATACCCTTCTTGGGTTTAGTATTTAAGGTAACTTCATACCCCTATAAGGTTTAAGGTTTGGGATTTAGCGTATAGGGTTTAGAGTTACTTCATACCCCTAACTTCATACCCCTTCAAGGTTTAGGGTTTAGGGTAACTTCATACCCCTAACTTCAAACCCCTTTAAGGCTTAGGGTTTAGGGTAACTTTATATCTCTATCTCCATACCTTGTTAGGATTTAGGGTAACTTCATATCCCTTTAGGGTTTAGGGTTTAGTATTTAGTGTTTAGGGGGGTTTAGGGTGACTTCATACCCCTAACTTCATACTCCTTTAGGGTTTAGTGTTTAGGGTTCAGTGTAACTTCATACCGCTAACTTCATAGCCCTTAATGGTTTAGGGTTTAAGGTAACTTCATACCCCTTTAAGTTTTAGGGTTTAGTATTTAGGATAACTTAATACCCCTCTAGGGTTTAGGGTTTAGGGTAACTTCATACCCCTAATTTCATACCCCCTATGGTTTAGGGTTTAGGGTGACTTTATACCCCTTTAGGGTTTAAGGTTTAAGATAACTTCATACCCCTTTAGGGTTTAGTGTTTAAGATTTAGGGTTTAGGGTTTAGGGTAACTTCATACCCCTTTGGGGTTTAGGATTCAGGGTTTAGGGTTTAGGGTAATTTCATAGCCCTAACTTCATACTCTGTGAGGGTTTAGGGTTACTTCATACTCCTAATTTCATACCCCTTTAGAGTTTAGGTTTTAGGGTAACTTCATCCCCCTAAGTTTATACCCCTTTAGAGTTTAGGGTTTAGGGTGACTTCATACCCATTTAGGGTTTAGTGCTTTGTGTTTAGGATTTAGGTTTTAGTGTTTAGTGTTTAGGATTTAGGGTAACTTCATACCCCTTTTGGGTATAGTGTTTAGGGTTTAGATTTTAGAGTTTAAGGTTTATGGTTTAAGGTTTATGGTAACTTCATACCCCTAACTACATACCTCTTTAGAGTTTAGGGTTTAGTGTAACTTCATATCCCTAACTTCATACCCTTTTAATGTTTATTTTTTAGGATTTAGGGTAACTTCATACCCCTTTAGTGTTTAGGGTTTAGAGTTTAGGGTAACTTCATACCCCTTTAGGGTTTAGGATAACTTGATACCCCTAACTTCATATCTCTTGATGGTTTAGGGTATAAGGTTTAAGGTTTAGAATTAGGGTAACTTCATACTCCTTTAGGGTTTAGGGTAACTTCGTAACCCTAACTTCATACCCCTTTAGGGTTTAGAGTTTAAGGTTTAGGGTAACTTCATACCCCTATGTTCATATCACTTTAGGTTTTACGGTTTACGGTAGCTTCATATCCCTTTAGGGTTTAGGATTTAAAGTAACTTAATACCCCTAATACTCCTTTAGGGTTTAGTGTTTAGGGTTTAGGGTAACTTCATACCCCTAACTTCATATCTCTTCAAAGCTTAGGGTTTAGGTTTTAGAGTAACTTCATACTCCTTTAGGGTTTAGGATTTAGGCTAACTTCATACCCCTTAAGGGTTTTGGATTTAATATTTAGGGTAACTTCATACTCCTTTAGAATTTAGTATTTAGATTTTAGGGTTTAGGGTAACTTCATACCCATTTAGGGTTTGGGGTTCAGGGTTTAGGGTAACTTCATACCCCTTTAGGGTTTAGGGTAACTTCATACCCCTAACTTCATACCTCTTTAGGGTTTAGGGTTTGGGGTTTAAGCTTTAGGGTAATTTCATACCCTTAACTTCATACCTATTTAGAGTTTAGGGTTTATGATTTAGGGTAACTTCATACCCCTTTAGAGTTTAGGGTAAATTCATACCCCTCTAGGGTTTATGGTTTAGGGTTTAGGATTTAGGTTAATTTCACACCCCTAACTTCATGCCCCTTTAGAGTTTAGAGTTTAGGGTTTAGGGTAAATTCATACCTCTAAGTTCATACCCCTTTAGGATTTAGGGTTTAGGGTAACTTCATACCCTTTTAGGGTTTAGGGTAACTTCATACATCTTTAAGGTTTAGGGTAACTTCATACCCCTTTAGGGTTTAGGTTTTAGGGTAAATTCATACCCCTAAATTCATATATCTTTAAAATTTAGGGTTTAAGTTTTAGGATTTATGGTAACTTCATACCCTTAACTACATACCCCTTTAGAGTTTAGGGTTTCCTGTAACTTCATATCCCTAACTTCATACCCTTTTAATGTTTATTTTTTAGGATTTAGGGTAACTTCATAACCCTTTAGTGTTCAGGGTTTAGAGTTTAGGGTAACTTCATACCCCTTTAGGGTTTAGGGTTTAGGATAACTTGATACCCCTAACTTCATATCCCTTGATAGTTTATGTTATAAGGTTTAAGGTTTAGAATTAGGGTAACTTCATACTCCTTTAGGGTTTAGGGTAACTTCATACCCCTTTAGGGTTTAGGGTTTAAGGTTTAAGGTAACTTCATACCCCTATGTTCATATCACTTTAGGTTTTACGGTTTAGGGTAGCTTCATATCCCTTTAGGGTTTAGGATTTAAAGTAACTTAATACCCATTTAGGGTTTAGTGTTTAGGGTTTAGGGTAACTTCATACCCCTAACTTCATATCTCTTCAAAGCTTAGGGTTTAGGTTTTAGAGTAACTTCATACTCCTTTAGGGTTTAGGATTTAGGCTAACTTCATACCCCTTAAGGGTTTTGGATTTAATATTTAGGGTAACTTCATACTCTTTTAGAATTTAGTGTTTAGATTTTAGGGTTTAGGGTAACTTCATACCCATTTAGGGTTTGGGGTTCAAGGTTTAGGGTAACTTCATACCCCTTTAGGGTTTAGGGTTTAGGGTAACTTCATACCCCTAACTTCATACCTCTTTAGGGTTTAGGGTTTGGGGTTTAAGCTTTAGGGTAATTTCATACCCTTAACTTCATACCTATTTAGAGTTTAGGGTTTATGATTTAGGGTAACTTAATACCCCTTTAGGGTTTAGAGTAAATTCATACCCCTCTAGGGTTTATGGTTTAGGGTTTAGGATTTAGGTTAATTTCACACCCCTAACTTCATGCCCCTTTAGAGTTTAGGGTTTAGGGTAACTTCATACCCCTAAGTTCATACCCCTTTAGGATTTAGGGTTTAGGGTAACTTCATACCCTTTTAGGGTTTAGGGTAACTTCATATATCTTTAAGGTTTATGATAACTTCATACCCCTTTAGGGTTTAGGTTTTAGGGTAACTTCATACCCCTTTAGGGTTTAGGTTTTAGGGTAACTTCATATCCCTAAATTCATATCTCTTTAAAATTTAGGGTTTAAGTTTTAGTATTTAGGGTAAGTTCATATCCCTTTAGGGTTTAGGGTTTAGGGTAATTTCATACCCTTAACTTCATACCCCATTAGGGTTTAGTGTTTAGGGTAACCTCATACCCCTAAGTTCATACCCCTTTAGGGTTTAGGATTTAAGGTAACTTAATACCCCTAATAGCCCTTTAGGGTTAAGGGTTTAGGGTTACTTCATACATCTAAGTTCATACCCCATTAGGGTTTAGGGTAACTTCATTCCCATTTAGGGTTTAGGGTTTAGAGTTTAAGGTTTAGGGTTTAGGGTTTATGGTAACTTCATACCTCTAACTACTTACCCCTTTAGGGTTTCAGGTATAGTGTAACTTCATATCCCTAAATTCATACTATTTTAGTGTTCAATGTTTAGGGTTTAAGGTTTAGGGTAACTTCATACCCCTTTAGAGTTTAGGGTTTAGATTTAGGGTAACTTCATACTCCTTTAGGGTTTAGGGTTTAAGGTAACTTTGTAACACTAACTTCATAACCCTTTAGGGTTTACGTTAACTTCGTAACACTAACTTCATAATCATTTAGGGTTTAGGGTTTCTTCATACCCCTTTAGGATTTAGGGTAACTTCATACACCTAAGTTCATACCACTTTAGGGTTTAGGGTAACTTCATACCCCTAACTTCACATCCCTTTAGGGTTTAGGATTTAAGGTAACTTAATACCCCTAATACCCCTTTAGGGTTTAGGGTAACTTCATATCCCTTCAAAGATTAGGGTTTAGAGTAAATTCATACCCCTTTAGGATTTAGGGTTTAGGGTAATTTCATACCCCTAACTTCATACCCCTTTAGTGTTTAGGGTTTAAGATTTAGGGTAACTTCATACCCCTTTAGGATTTAATGTTTAGGTTCTAGGGTTTAAGGTAACTTTATACCCCTAACTTCACACCCCTTTAGGATTTAGGGTTTAGGGTAACTTCATCCCCCTTTAGAGTTTAGGGTTTAGGGTAACTTCATACCCCTAAATTTATACCTCTTTAGGGTTTAGGGTTTAGGGTTTTGGGTTTTGGGTTTATGGTAACTTCATACCTCTTTAGGGTTTAGGGTTTAGGGTAACTTCATATGCCCTTAAGTTTTAAGGTTTAAGGTTTAGGGTTTAGGATAACTTCATACCCCTAACTTCATACCCATTTAGGGTTTAGGATTTAGGGTTTAGAGTAACTTCATACCCCTTTAGGGTTTAAGGTTTAGGGTTTATGGAAAATTCATACCCCTAACTTCATACTCCTTTAGGGTTTAGGGTTTAGGGTTTAGGATAACTTCATACCCGTAACTTGATAGCCATTTAAGATTTAGGGTTTAGGATAAGTTCATACCCCTTTAGGGTTTAGGGTTTAGGGTAACTTAATAACCTTTAGTTCATATCTCCTTAAGATTTAAGGTTTAAGGTTTAGGGTTTAGGGTAACTTCATACCCCTTTAGGATTTAAGGTTTAGGGTTTATGGGAAATTCATACCCGTAACTTCATACCCCTTTGGGATTTAAGATAACTTCATATCCCTAACTTCATACCTATTTAGGGTTTAGGATAACTTCATACCCCTTTAGGGTTTAGGGTTTAGGGAAGCTTATTTAGGGTAACTTTATACCCCTAACTTCATATCCCTTTAGGGTTTAGGGTTTAGGGTAACTTCATACCCCTAATTTCAAAACCCTTTAAGGTTTAGGGTTTAATGTAACTTCATACCCCTTTAGGGTTTAGGGTTTAGGGTAACTTCATACCCCTAACTTCATACCTCTTTAGATATTAGCGTTTAGGGTAACATCATATGCCTAACTTCATACCCTTTTAGGGTTTAGGGTTTAGGGTTTAGTTTTTAGGGTAACTTCATGTCTCTAACTTCATACCCCTTTAGGGGTTTAGGGTATAGGGTAACTTTATACCCCTACCTTCATACCATTTTAGGGTTTAGGGTTTAGGGTAACTTCATACCCCTTTAGGGTTTAGGGTTTAGGATTTAGGGTGACTTCATACCTTTTAAGATTTAAGGTTTAGGGTAGCTTCATACCTCTTTAGGGTTTAGGGTTTAGAATTTAGGATAAGTTCATACCCCTTTAAGGTTTAGGGTTTAGGGTTTAGGATAACTTCTTACCCATTTAGGGTTTAGTGTAACTTCATACCCCTAACTTCAAACCCCTTTAGGATTTAGGGTTTAGGGTTTATGGTAATTTAAAACCCCTAACTTCATAACCCTTTAGGTTTTAGGTTTTACAGTAACTTCATACCCCTTTAGGGTTTAGTGTTTAAGGTTTAGGGTTTAGAGTAACTTTATACCCCTTAATTCATATCTCTTTAGAGTTTAGGGTTTAGAATTTAGTGTGTAGGGTAACTTCATACCTCTTTAGGGTTTAGGGTTTATAACAAATTCATACTCCTAACTTCATACCCCTTAGGGTTTAGGGTTTAGGCTAACTTCATATCCAGTAACTTCATACCCTTTAGGGTTTAGATTTAGGGTTTAAGGTTTAGGGGTAACTTCATACCTCTTTAGGATTTAGGGTTTAGGGTAACTTCATACCCATAACTTCAAATCCCTTTAGGGTTTAGGGTTTAAGGTTTAGGGTAACTTCATACCCCCTAAGGATTTAGGGTAACTTCATACCCTTCTTGGGTTTAGGATTTAAGGTAACTTCATACCCCTATAAGGTTTAAGGTTTGGGATTTAGCGTATATGGTTTAGAGTTACTTCATATCCCTAACTTCATACCCCTTCAGGGTTTAGGGTTTATGGTAACTTCATACCCCTAAATTCAAACCCCTTTAGGGTTTAGGGTTTAGGTTTTAGGGTTTAGGGTAACTTTATATCTCTAACTCCATACCTTGTTAGGATTTAGAGTAACTTCATATCCCTTTAGGGTTTAGGGTTTAGTATTTAGTGTTTAGGGGGGTTTAGGGTGACTTCATACCCCTAACTTCATACTCCTTTAGGGTTTAGTGTTTAGGGTTCAGTGTAACATCATACCGCTAACTTCATAGCCCTTAACGGCTTAGGGTTTAAGGTAACTTCATACCCCTTTAAGGTTTAGGGTTTAGGATTTAGGGTAACTTAATACCCCTTTAGGGTTTAGGGTAACTTCATACCCCTAATTTCATACCCCCTATGGTTTAGGGTTTAGGGTGACTTCATACCCCTTTAGGGTTTAAGGTTTAGGATAACTTCATACCCCTTTAGGTTTTAAGATTTAGGGTTTAGGATTTAGGGTAACTTCATACCACTTTAGGGTTTAGCATTTAGGATTTAGGTTTTAGGGTAATTTCAAAACCCTAACTTCATACCTCATTAGGGTTTAGGATTTAAGATAACTTCATACCCCTTTAGGGTTTAGGGTTTAGGGTTTAGGGTAACTTCATACCCCTAACTTCATACCTCTTTAAGTTTTAGAGTTTTGGGTTTTATTTTTAGGGTTTAGGGTAACTTCATACCCCTTTAGAGTTTGGGTTTTAGGGTAACTTCATACCCCTTTAGAGTTTAGGGTTTACGATTTTGGGTAACTCATACCCATTTAGGGTTTAGGGTAACTTCATACCCCTTTAAGGTTTAGGGTTTAGGGTAACTTCATACCCCTTTAGGGTTTAGGATTTAGGGTAACTTCATACCCCTTTAGGGTTTAGGGTTTAGATTTTAGAGTTTAAGGTTTTATGGTTTAGGGTTTATGGTAACTTCATACCCTTAACTACATACCCCTTTAGGGTTTAGGGTTTAATGTAACTTCATATCCTTAACTTCATACCATTTTAATGTTTAGTTTTTTGGATTTAGGGTAACTTCATACCCCTTTAGTGTTTAGGGTTTAGAGTTTAGGATAACTTCATACCCCTTTAGGGTTTAGGGTTTAGAGTAACTTAATAGCCCT
The DNA here is from genome assembly GCA_028583015.1 of Wollemia nobilis. NCBI lineage: Eukaryota > Viridiplantae > Streptophyta > Pinopsida > Araucariales > Araucariaceae > Wollemia > Wollemia nobilis. The sequence goes on along the minus strand of JAQPPZ010006083.1, from coordinate 267 downwards.
AACTTCATACCCCTTGATGGTTTAGCATATAAGGTTTAGGGTTTATAATTAGGGTAACTTCATACTCCTTTAGGGTTTAGGGTAACTTCGTAACCCTAACTTCATACCCCTTTAAGGTTTAGGATTTCTTCATACCCCTAACTTCATACCACTTTAGGATTTAGGGTTTAGGGTAACTTCATACCCCTATGTTCCTACCACTTTAGGATTTAGGGTTTAGGGTAGCTTCATATCTCTTTAAGGTTTAGGGTTTAGGATTTAAAGTAA
>JAQPPZ010006081.1:0-79248 GCA_028583015.1 Wollemia nobilis | reverse complement strand
TGAGATCAATATTGTAAAATATTATAGATCCTCTCAACTGATCAAACAAATCATCTATTCTAGGTAAGAGATACTTGTTCTTAATTGTCATCTGATTAAGAATCCTATAATCAATGCATAGTCTCAGGGATCCATATTTATTTTTAACAAACAACACTGGTGCTCCCCATGGTGAGACACTAGGATTAATGTGTCATTTTTATAGTAAATATTACAATAGTGTCTTAATTTATTGTAATTCAAGGGGTGTCATACGGTAAGGGGTTATGACTACCAGAGTTTCTCCTAGCATGAGCTTAATTGAGAAATCCAATTCTTTTTTTAGAGGTAATCCAGGCAGATATTTAGGAAAGACATCCCTAAATTCATTTAATACTGGATACTATTGAAACAAAGTGGATCTTGACTTAGTTTCTTCCTTTTTATTCATTTTGACCACATAAATTATACATCCCTTCCTTAAGGCTCTTTTGACCTGCATTACAGTCATCAAGTGGGGTTCAAGAGATGTTTGATTATAGTGGATACAGATTCACCTATTAGCATTATCTGTAAATTCTAACCACCTTTACTCAAATTTAGTATGGCTTTATGGACTTTTAACCTGTCTACTCCTAGGACTATGTCAAATGCATGTAAAGGAGCCACATGTAGATGTCAGTTAATTTTTCCTTGAGGTGTATCTATTTTATGGTTAAAGAAACATTGGTTAACCATGTAGGTCTATCTTGAGCCATACTCGACTTGCCACCCCTTTGCCATGATCCCAGGTTTAATATGTATGTCCCTAAAAATACTAGTTTATATGAAACTATATATTACACCACTATCAATTAAAATGTGCATATCTCTCTTGCATATATTTTCTTTGATAAAAAATAGAGTAGCTTGTCCTAAAATGTTAGGTTTACCTGTAGCAACAAATATTTTGTGTGGGGCTTCTTCAGTGGGATTCCTTCGGTCATCTCTATTCGATAATTGTCTTACAAAGTGGTCTAAGGCTCTATAAGCATAGCATGTGTTTGGCCTCACATCCTTTTGTTTATCTCCTTCCTTACCCTGATTACTATTTCCACCTTGTTATCGGTTGTTGTTCTTATTTTCCTGGTAGTTTCTCCGATATGACTGTCCTCTGTTGCTTTGGAATTTACCCTTGTTCTTATTATCATTTCTATATTGTCCACCATCTCTAAAATTCTTATGCTGATCTCTACCCTTGTTTTGTTCTGGGTATCTCTTTTTCTTGGATTCCTCTTTTTCAATTTGTTGATAATAAGCTTTTGAATCATTTTGGCTTATTTCCTCATATCAGGTAGCATCATATGCAACAATCAAAGTCTTGGATACCTTCCTACAAATTGGTTATCCATATCTAGGATGCAGATCCATTGTAAATTTTATGCCTTAAACTCTTCATGTTTGTCATATTCAGGGGCGTACTTCAAAAGTTGTACAAACCTTGGATAGTACTCTATTATAATCATGTTGCCCTAGCGTAAGTTTGTGAATTTAGCATATTTTTCAATATAGAATTGAGGTGTAAGGAAGCGATCCTTGAATTCCCTTTCAAACTCTTCCCATGGAATATCTATAGCTTCCTTATGGGTAATCTTCTTATATGTGGTCCACCAGTCTCTAGTTGGACCCTCCAAATGTGCTACAACCCAAGTTGTTTTAGATTTTGAGCAAAGAGGTTGAATTGAAAAATATCCTTCGGTTTCACTTAACCAATTGATGGTTGTTTTGCCATCTCCTCTACCATCAAATTTAGAAATATCCAATTTTTTAATTTCCTTTTTTAACTCTTCACCAACTGTACTTCTTGAGGAACCTTTCGAAAAGTCACTCACACTTTCATTTTCATTTATCTTAGCCAAACTCTCAATGAATTTTTGCTACTGGGTTATTATTTACTGCTATTGGGCCATCTATATTTTTTGTTGATCCATGTGCTCACTCATTTGAGACTTCTGGATCTCCATTTGCTCACATTTTTTTTCAGTTGCTCTTGTATTAACTAAATCATTCGGGCCATATTGTCATCATTATGTGTAGTCTTCGTAGCTACTGGCACTTTTTCTTTCCTTACCACCCACCATGACACATTGACAACTTACACCCTTTAAAACTCCCTTACAAGTTGTCTTAGTTACTTTCTTGGAACTTCTGTAATTTCCTCTTGTAGGTTAAAATTGGTCCTCCTTGAGGTCCCTGCCATACCTGGCATCAAAAGAGTTATGTTAGCTCATCAATTCATGCTTAACAACCTAAGGTTTCACAACCTAGGCTTTGATACCAATTGTAACAACCCAGGTCTACTCACCTGATTATACAAACACAAAAATAATTTTTTTCTAAATGTAAGCATACATGTCACACATATACATGGTTATTCCTAACTTTGTAGTAGTACTTGGCATAGAGAAACTGCATTTTAAGTTTTCCTACCACTGTAGATGGTGAATTAAGTGCTTAGGACTGGTTAAATTTCCATAATAGGTTATCATTATTATCAGATCGTCACCCTTCTCTCAGGTATCTATTGATATTGTCTTGGGGTTGACCCTCTAGAGCCCATAATACCTGGAAGGGTGGATGTAGTAGTTCCTCCATTTCAAAGCATGTTGGACATGGATTTGCAATCTCATTCTCGTCCATGAGGGTCCACTGACTTGTATAAACTCAATATGTTAATGCTTTAGAACTAGCGTAATTATGCCAATGCCTAATCATTGACCTTCAACTAAAGTTTGATCAGGTCCGCCATTGCATAGCTTTTGGACCATATGTCTCAGATCCAACTTCGATTGACAGTAATGCTATCCATACCATCTACTATTGGACCTTCCAACATCATGATCAGCTCTCGAACCATGTGTCATATTGATAATTCCACAACTAAAGTAGGATCGTGAGTATCCTCATGTACTATTCGTATATTATCTTGGGACATCATCCCATTCCACTGCCCTTTACTCTCAAAAGTGTATGACTACTATCCTTTTAACAGCTGGAGAATGGATAACACTGATTCGTAATAGTCACCACCACGACTACAGGAGTTGGGTGATTGCACATCCTTCTTGATGGCACTAGTTTCTTATTTTGCTTAATGGATAACTAGATTTATATTAGGGAGTGGTCTTCCCATAATTCAAGGTTTGAAGAATTTTTCTTTGTATTCCAAAATTAAGATAATAACAAAACTTCATATTTAACACTAAATAAAAATCATATAATACTCTCTACTTTCTAGAAACATAGTCTAATAATTACAAAATATTTTAACCACGGCTTAAAATATTTCCCTTTCCAATAAGTCTCGTTATACATCTTAAAACATGTAAAAAATTGTCGCGTTTACACATAAGACAACATTTTTTGTCTTCTAGTTTAAATGAAAAATTTCTATAGCCTTAAAGGTTCAAGTCAACCTTTATTACCTTCCTTTTATGAAAATTATACCATATACAAGATATTTAATATCGAATTTATGTTAATTAATAGCATCCATTAAATGGCAATATCTATGACTATGATATTAAGCTTTACTCTAGAATCAAACATTAAGGAGCAATATCTATAAGTAACCTCTACTTAAAACATGCATAATACCATAACATTAAATTCACTAATTAAATACTTTTCAATAAATAAATATACAAAATCAAAATTTATTTTGCCCCTTTAATTTAATAAGATAAGACCTAGGTTTTATTTTTAATTTACTCAACATACTTATATTGCTTAGTTACTTCATAAAATTTTTCGTAAGCTGCTTATTAAAGGGAATAATTTTGGATGATAAGAGTTAATAATAACCTAGGAACTCTGCCAAACTAGGGTTGTTTTATAAATTATGAACATATCATAGAAGTAGTCTTGTAGTGGTCTATACCATTATAAAGGAATAAAATAATAATGGTTTTACTCTATATTCAACTACAGTTTATATCTTTCTTTCATTGAATTCGTTAATAATTAACACCTTACAATAGAAAAGCACCCTAGAAAAAATGTTTCGGCTAAACTAATGACTAACCTAATATTTACTCATTCGTAATTTATGTTGCGATTCGCTCCAAGAGCGTTCACAATGTCATTTAGACATATGATCTATGGCTAAAGAAATCTGGTTTCAGCATGATCATGACATTGTTTTTCCAAAAGCACTCGAGTAGAGGCCATACTACGATCAACTTAGACTTATGTTTTGCTTTTAAAACTTATATTACAGCTATAATAAGATCTTGTGAGACGTTAAAATACACCAGAACTGAGCAATAAAATTATTGCTTTCTGTTCGAAGATTATAGAAGGACTTAACACCCATATAAAAATTCAATTTGGAAGATTGGGATTTCTATTTTCCAATTTTTGATAGCAATAAACAGACATGGCTTTATTACCTATACGCCTTTCTAGAGCTATGGTGGATACATTAACCTTTAATAAACTCTAGACCTATCATGAGTCTAAGGTAATCAACTAGAACTCATTAAATTATTGTTTAAAAGCTATGTTGTGCAACTAAACATTTTCTGTGTCACCAATTATTTTTCTAGTTGTATGAAATCTAAGAAGCAAATATAATATTTTTTACAATAATTCTTCTTGTTTCAATATCTTTTACAAGCAATGTTATAATCTTGAAACTCAAGACTTCATAACGCTGGTTACAGGCGGATTCATTTTCTTAAAAAAAAGAAACTAAAAATATTATACAGTCTTCCACTATCCCTAAGAATTCCATATTCTAATTTTTCTTATGATAAACAATATACATTATTTTTTAATAATTTCCATAACATGTATAAGTCGTTTTCTAGTAAACAGAGAAATGACGCAAGACGTCTTGGACTCAATATCCCCTCTTGACTTGGAATCTCCCTACAATAGCCCTAGTTAGTATCTAGAAATTATGAACAGAGGCGCTCATATTTTTTCCTTTCTTTTACATTATTTATGGAGACGGGATAAATGGAAACTCATTGGGTCAGCGCGGCTCAGATGAAATGCAATCTACATGAGAGCAGCAAGAAAAATTGTATGCATAGACATTTACTGACTCCCCTTTGCCAGTCAATATTTAATACTAATACCAGCAAGCAACACCGCATACACAAGTGTTCACTGACTCTATTTTACCAGTCATTATTTAATTCCAATACCTTTTTTATAGTGGAGCAACAATTTTTTCTTTGCCTTTACCAGTTTTTTATTATTATTCAAGTATCCAATTCTACACAGAAAGATAGCATATAGTCTACTAATGAAATTATTTCAATACTATGCAGAATTTACATTAAACCATCCCAACATGCATATAATTATGACATTCCAATGGTTTTATTATCAATGAAAACACACAAGCATAAATTTAGAAAGCTAACCTATTTAGCCAAAGAAGTCGCTTCCACAAAAATCCCAGTTGTACCATATTTTCACAGTATTCTTATAGTTTTTACTAGAAAGCATGCCTCGCCTTCTCCTCTCGTCTCCTTTTAAAAAGGTTTAAGTGTCTATATAGAAAGACACATAAGGATTCATTAAAATCCAGATGTCTTGTTTACCGCCCACCAAATGGAAGACCGCTCTTTCAATTTAGTGGAAACACATTCTTAAAATTATTTTTATACTTATTTTTTTCTAAATTATAATATTATTATTATATCTACAATATTATTTTTAATCTTTACCTAATAAAAATACATGGCTCATTACTTTTATATTTTTTTAAAAATAAAATTTACTAATATATATATATATATATATTTACTACTATTATTATTATTTTAAAACAAAATATTTATATATATTTATGTGTATATATATACAATCAACAAATAAAATGCATGTTATGCAAGTAGTCATAATGCAAATACAAGCAACATGTCCTATATGACATTTTTTTAGTGGGCTTCCATGTACCCACGAGCCACGGTGCCATAGGCACAACATCATATCCCACCTTACCTAACACCTCCATTTACTGTCTCCACCAGGAGGTGGGTGTTCTCTTCTTCTGGCTTGTCTACTATAGTTGAAAACCTGCATACACAAACACTTGCAACAATATCAAATTCTTCCAATAAATTGTTAATCAAATAATGGGGTTGTGACATTGGATGGATATCTAGATCAAATTCCTGTAAAGTAGACATCCTCTTTCCTTATTTTTTTCCTAGTTTATTATGTATCAACATGGTTTTTTGCAGCAGGATCATGTACAATGGCAAAAACTCTACTATGCAAAATGTAATGCCTAATATTTTTTATAGTTCTAAATAAAGCACACTTGTTTATATAAAATGGTATACCTTAATTGTGCATCATTAAAATGTGAACTCATAAAAGTATTAGGGTTTTCATAATTATCTTCACTTTTTTGAGTTAGCGCACTAGAAAATGAATGATCAGATGCAAAAGTATAGATGAAAAATAGTTTTTTGTAATCAAGACTTATCAAAATAGGTGCATTGGAAATGGTATCTTTAACACTCTGAAAAGCAGTCGTAGCCTCACATGTCCACTTAAAATTAATATTATTTTTTAACATGTCATTCAATGGTTTAACAATTTCCACAAATCCATAAATAAATTTCCTAACAAAATTTATTTTTCTAAAGAATGACCTAAGTTTTTTTTTTATAAATTTAATTTTTCACAAATATTTTGAATTACCTCTATCCTCGTAGGGTTTATAGAAATTCCATATTTTGATATGACATGTCCCAAAAAATTTCCCTTAGTTACTCCAAAGATGCAATTTTTAAGATTAAGTGAAATTCCTTGTTCTTTGCACCTTTGAAGAACCTTTCTCAAGTCATTAATATGATCTTGTTTCTTTGAGAAAATAGGGATATCATCTACATAAATGACTATGCATTTTACCAATGAGATATCTAAAATCATAGTCCATGGCACGCTTAAAAGTAGCACTTGCATTCAGCAAACCAAAAGGCATTATCTTGTAAGCAAATATTCTCCATTTAGTAGTAAATGAAGTCTTCATTCTATCATATGGGTTAATAAGAATCTGATTATATCCTGAATATTCATCAAGAAGGGACATCATTTTAGATCCATTAACCATTTATAAAATGTTATCGATAGAAGGAATATAGTAGTTATCTTTTTACGAAGCTTTATTAAGGTTCCTAAAATCAATACATAACCAAATATCTCTAGTTTTCTTTCTATTAGGAACTATGTTTGCAACCCATGTGGAATTTCGGATTGAAAATATAATTTTTTCATCTAATAATTTTTTAACTTCCTTCTCTATGAGAGGTTCTAACAATGGATTAATTGGGCATTGTTTCTACCTGAATGGTTTAGAATTAGGCTTCAAAGGAATGGTAAGCATAATAATATCTTGATTGTAAGTTTTTAGGTCCTCATAAGTCTATGTAATACAATATATGTAATTTTTAAATGTGTGTATTATTCCTTATTTTTCTTGATGTGTACATGCTTTCCCAATGAGTACATTATGTGAATCTTCATATTTCCAATATTAACTACATCATATGCATCATTTGAAGACGAGATTTTGTCACACCTTTTTCTTTGGTAGTCAATAGAAAAAAGTTTTTCAAGAGAGACAATACCTTTTGGGATAGCATTAGTTCTCTTTGTTACCTCATCTTCTTCACCTTCGTCTTCCTGTAACCTTTGGTCTTCTTCAATCACCTGATTTTCAAAGACACCTAAGTTAGTTACAAAGTCAAATATATACCTATCACTTTCAAATATCTGTAAATTTTTAACATTGTCAGGTATAGAAGGATAGGGAACCAATTCTATTGAAAAATTTTCAATTCTCTTTTATCGATGGGATTTAACGTACCTATAGAAACTTCCAAATAATTTGCAACACGATTATTCTTTCTAGAAATTAAAGAAATGTTAAAGGCTTCACGATTATTAACTCTAGTTCTATAGTGAATAGGCCTTTTGTCATAGCATGTGTATTTCCCTTTTACTTACCTAAAAACTAAGGCTAAATCCCCTAAGACTTTCAAACATTTAATGTTATTATACAAGGCTAGTTGTAGTCCAAAAATTAATGCTTCATATTCTGCTACATTGCAAGTACATAGAAATTATAATCTAAATGTAGCAAGAGAGGACATACCTTTAGGTATAATGAGCTCAACCCTAGCTCCACTACCCGGTTTGGATCTAGATCCATCAAATTTAATTGTCCAAATAATATTATTCATCAAGTGGGCTGCAAGATAGAACTTCAGCATTAGATTCATTTGTGACCAACTTGGTATCCAATGTGTAAACATCCAACTAAGGCTCATTATAAAGGGTTTCATTTATTCTATTATACTTCATGATCATCTTCTTGAGTTTGGGCTCTCTTTTGATTTAGATTTTATTAGCTACCCCTTTCCAAGATAACCACATGTGTGAACAGTCCGTGGCAAAATAGCCATTCAAGTTTTTGCTCCAATGCCTAGCCAGTAACATACCATATTTGTTAGGAATATCAACACCATGAATATCAATTTATTGTTGAATTCTAGGTTTCGATGAAATCTAAATATGGATGTTATGAAGCATGCCTACCACATTCACCTCCATGGTTATGCACATGGGTGAATTTTACAATTTAGATCAAATTTTAGGATTTTCACAATTTTTATTTTGCCAATTTTTGGACCCTAGAGGTCGGCCCATTAGCTCAAAATTTATGTGATCAATTTTTTTGTAGGGTAAATTTTCCCTAGTACAATAAGTTTTCTCGCATAATTTTTGCCTTAAAATTAAAAAAAAAATTATCCCACCCAATTCACCTCTTGTACCCCACTATATATAGGTAACCCTAACAATGACACTCATAGTCTCATACAATTAAAACAAGGCGACTGACACAAGGTGACCAATAGAAGTGACTGGCAAAAGATGATTGATACAAGGTGATTGACACAAGGCGACTAACATAAGTTGACTGTCATAAGGTAACTATCACAAGGTGACTATCACAAGGTGATTGTCACAAGGTGACTATCACAAGGTGACTACTACAAGGTGACTATCACAAGACGACTGGTAGGAGGTGATGACTATCATAAGGCGACTAAAAATAGGTAACTATCATAAGGCGATTGATAGAAGACGACTATCATAAGGTGACTAGAAAAAGGTGACTAGCAGAAGGTGACTGACACAAGGCGAGTGACATACAGTGATAACCATTTATCGGTAAGTTTTTTTTACCATTTATGTTCCTTTTTTATACATTTTTATTCATTGACACTCAATAAGGAGGTTTTCCTATTATTTGGGCACCAATATCAAGCCCGCTTGGTTCAGATATTATATTGTCTTAAATAGTAGTTCTCTCTTTTACCAATTAATTTTTTTTCAAAATTATGTTCATGTTACTCTTCTTTTTATATAGGTAAAATGTCACCTGTTGGAAGTGGAAATAAGGGAGGCCAGTATTATGATAAAAGGAGTATCCTCAAATACTTTTATAATATTTTAAAATCCAATTAGCCATCAACATCTAACAAATTGAAGGTATGAACACCTTTACTTACTAACCAATTAATTGTACATTGTTAATTTTAGATATAATGTCTTCATTCATTAAGAAGAGTGATTTTTGGTTGGTGGCTTTGTCCATTGTCTATCTGTATTTTTAAAAAGTGTGCTTTTAAAAAGAATAATGATAATGAGCTTGGTATTGACCCTAGTATTATCTCTATAGAAAATATGGTTTACCATGGTATACCTCCACTTCCACATATCCACGATAATGAAAAGTCCACAAATGAGAATTTTTTAATGAAATGGAACAAAAACATGAAGAGATTACTGAAACTAACACGTCAAATAGAAAATAAAATAATAGTTCTTATGCACTCCCTACTTTCAGATATTCTTCTCCTAAAAAACATAAACATGCAAATGTCATCTAGGTGGATAATTTTTTTTTGAAAATTTTGAAAAAACTTGTATTAAAACAAAGATCAATTACAATAAGGGAAGGAACTCTTCCCAGCCGAACTCAGAGAGAACACAAACTTACAATAGAAGAAACAGCTTGTCACGAAATCGTGACACACAAGTTCTCCTTAAGCCGCGAACAAGCAACATGTCACGAAATCGCGACACCTTTCCCCTCTGGCCGCGAAAAAGCAACAAGTCGTGAAATCGCGACAATTTTTGCCTTTGGCCGTGAAAACTCAACACGTCGCGAAATCGCGACACTTTTTTGGTTTGGGCGCGAAAGTGCAACATGTCACAAAATCGCGACACCATTCCACCTTTGGCCGCGAAAAGGCAACATGTCACGAAATCGCGACACCTTCTCTCCTTTGGCAGCGAAAATGCAACAAGTCATGAAATCGCGACACCTTCTCTCCTTTGGCAGCGAAAAAGCAACATGTCGCGAAATCGCGACACCTTTTCTCTCTTGGCCGCAAAAAAGCAACATGTCCCGAAATCGTGACACCTTATCTCCATTGGCCGCGAAAAAACAACATGTCACGAAATCGCGACCCCTTAGCTCCCTTGGCCATGAAAAAGCAGCATGTCGTGAAATCGCGACACCAATTCTCCCTAAGCCACGAAAAAGCAACATGTCACGAAATCGTGACAACTTTCCTCCCCTGGCCGCGACGAAGCTACATGTCACGAAATCGTGACAACTTTCCTCCCTTGGCCGCGACGGAGCGACATGTCGTGAAATCGTGACAACTTTCCTCCAGCGACCGCGATGGCGCACCATGTCGCGAAATCGTGACAACTTTCCTCCAGTGGCCACGACGGCGCAACATGTCGCGATATCGCGACAACTTTCCTCTAGCGACCGCGACGGCGCAACAAGTCACGATATCACGACAACTTTCCTCCAGCGGCCGCGACGGTGCAACATGTCGCGATATCGTGACAACTTTTCTCCAGCGACCGCGACGGCGCAACATGTCGCGATATCGTGACAACTTTCCTCCAGCGGCCGTGACGGCGCAACATGTCGTGATATCGCGACAACTTTCCTCCAGCGACCGCGATGGCGCAACATGTCACGATATCGCGACAACTTTTCTCTAGCGACCACGACGGCGCAACATGTCGCGATATCGTGACAACTTTCCTCCAACGGCCGCGACGATGCAACAAGTCACGATATCGCGACAACTTTTCTCCAACGACCGTGATGGCGCAACATGTCACGATATCGTGACAACTTTCCTCCAGCGGCCGCGATGGCGCAACAAGTCGCGATATCGCGACAACTTTTCTCCAGCGACCGTGATGGTGCAACATGTCGTGATATCGCGACAACTTTCCTCCAACGGCCGCGATGGTGCAACATGTCGCGATATCGCGACAACTTTCCTCCAGCGACCGCGACGATGCAACAAGTCACGAAATCATGACAACTTTTCTCCAGTGATCGCGATGGCGCAACATGTCACGATATCGTGACAACTTTCGACATGTCGTGATATCATGACAACTTTCCACACTTAGCATTTTCTTTGATCATTGGCGCAAGGACCTTTCCAGGCCCTCTCTAATCACCTCATCCTCAATATCCATGTCACTGTGCAACTGAACTCCAACCTCCTTTCCCGCACCCATCTTAGCCAGAAAGTCAGCCGCTTTGTTCAATTCTCTACTCGCATAAACTGGGATCACGTCCTCCAATTCCTTCCATAATTCTTTAATTTGGGTGACAAGAGCCCTCAACCTCCAAGCTTTCAGATCAAAGTTCCTCATGCAGTCCAGAGCTCCAACCAAAATTTGCAAGTCTGTTTCAAGAATAATCCTGCGGTGGCCATGCTTCACTGCCCAAATAGAAGCAGACTTAATGGCGATGGCTTCAGCTTCATTGTTAGTGGTTCTTCCTAGGCCTTGCAATTCCCAATAGAGCACAGTCCCAGCATGGTCCCGGCACACCACTCCAGTTTTGGCACTACCCGGATTGCCTTTTGCAGCTCCATCAGTATTGATCTTAATCCAACCTACAGGGGGAGGTTTCCAATGAATTCTGTCCTGTCCCTCTAGCAGTTCACCCCGGTCATCCAAAGCTCCAATGTCAAATTGAACTTCCTCCTCCGCATGAACAGCCACAGTTTCGGTAACCTTGCTCCAAATGGTCTGCCAGACCCCGTCTAGAGCAGTAAAAGTTTCTCTAAAGATTCTGGCATTTCTTTCTAGCCAAACTTGCCACCAAATAAAGCTTAACCCGAGCTCCCAGCCAAGACGAAGAGCTTTAGATTTGAATCTACCCTTCTACCATTTTGCCCAGATATTCATCCGATTCAGGTCACCACTTACTGGAAATTTGAAGTAAGCAAACCATCGCAGCCAAATCTGTCGGGTGAAAGGGCAACCAAACAACAAGTGGTCAGCAGTTTCCTCGCTCTTGTAGCATAGAACACATTGAGAAGGGCCGATGATACCTTTTGATCTGAGATTATCAAAAGTGAGGATTCCATTGTGCATGCACTGCCAGGAAAAAAAGTTGACTTTCGGCCAGCCTTTAGAGTGCCAGATTTTCCTCCAGTCCTCAACCAAAAAAGAATGGGGGGGGCTCTGGGAGAATGCTATCATATCCGTCCTTTACTGTATAGATGCCAAAACTCCCAAAGCCCTAGGCTAATTCATCCTCCACGTCTCCCCCTGAAAGAAATATTTCAGTCAAAATTTTAGTCATGATGGGAATCAAATCCGGAGGGATTGAAATGGGCCACTCATCCAGCTTCTTGAACTGCTTAAATTTGCACTCCCCCAACTGAGAAGTTGTGAAGTAATTTTCAATACAGATCCATCCCTTGGCTTCAATGGCAGCTTTGATTGGCTATAATTCTAGAAATTCAGCAATAATGGGTGGGAACTGATCCCAAGAGTCTGTCCAAAAATGGGCCTTCTCCCCTCTTCCCACTTTCCAAAATAAGCGGTCTTTAACAACCTGAGACCCTAACTTGAGAGCCTGCCAAACAAGGGACCCAGTACCATCCAAGGGGAGGCGAGCAACATCGACTGGGTTGACCTGACCCAAGTATTTGCTAGTTAGGATTCTACTGAAAAGGGAGGTGGGATGGGAGATCCATCTCCAGTACAGCTTTCCAGCCAAAGCTTTATTATTCAGCCTAGATTTTCTCAAACCCAGACCTCCTTTAACCTTGGGTTGGGTAACTTTGTCCCAGCCCACTAAGGCCCACTTTCTCTCTCCCTTTGCTCCTTCCCATAAAAACTTTCTAGCCATCCTGTCCAACTCCTTCCAAATTGTAACCGGGGCAGCCAGGATAGAGAATTTGTAAATTGGCATGGCTTGAATGACTGACTGTAAGAAAGTTAATCTGCCACCATAACTCAACCACTTGTGAGACCAGTGATTAACTCTGTCCTTGATACCCTCTAGCAGATTCCTCCATGTGTCTAATTTCAGCTTCTTGAAGTGCAGGGGGACCCCCAAGTAAACCACTGGGAGAGAAGTTCTTGTGAATCCCAGGATTTCTAAAATTCTATTCTGAGGCCTTTGCTCCAGATTAAAAAAAACCACCTTGGATTTCTTGTCATTAATGACCTGTTGAGAAGCCCTAAGATAGACATTAAGAGTATCCCTAATCATTCTTGCTTCCCTGAAGCTGGCAACTCCCACCAAACCAGTGTCATCCACAAACTGCAGGTGCGTTAAAACTTCGTCACCCACCCTGATACCCAATAATCTACCTTGCTATCTTCTCCTCAAGAAAAGTCTGCCAAGACCTTCAGCCAGAATGAGAAAAATATAAGGGGAACAGGGATCCCCCTGGCGTAGACCCCGAGAAGCTCCAAAAGGTTGCGAAGGAAGGCCCTTGATAAGCACAGAGTAAGTCGGGGAAGAGACACAACTCATGATCCACTCAATCCAGCCTTGAGAGAAGCCGAAGGCTGCCATCATTTTAGCCAGGAAACTCCATTCAACCCTGTCATAAGCCTTTGACATGTCCAATTTAATGAACATCCCTTTATTACCAGAAGTGTGCATTGAATGGATTGCTTCCTGGGCCACAACCACCCCATCCAGAATCTATCGTCCCTCAACAAAGCCCCCTTGCTCAGAGGAGATAATGTTGTGAAGAAGAGGTTTTAGGCGCTCAGCCATTACCTTTGTGATTATTTTGTACAACACATTACATAAGGCAATAGGCCTATAATCTGAAATATGAACCCCCTCCTCCCCTTTTGGAATCAAGGTAATGAACGTGTGGTTTATAGCTTTAAGCATTCTCTTATTTTCTCTGGACTCTTCAACAACAACCCTTACATCTTCCTCTAAGTAGTCCCAGAAAGCCTGAAAAAACTCAATTGGGAAGCCGTCTGGACCAGGAGTTTTACCAGTGCTCATTCCAAAGACCATAGTTTTCAATTCATCCCTATCAATGGGTTTGAGGAGGGCCTGATTTTCATCCTCCGAAATAATAGCAGGTATGACAGAAATGACTTCATTTTGGGCCTCTACATCTTGAACCACACTTTCCTTAAAAAGCTTAGAAAAATAATCCATAGCATGGGAATGTATACCTGGAAGAGTATCAAAGGAATGACCGTTCTCATCTTGAAGGACCTCCATCTTATTCATCTGTCTTCGAGCACAAGCAGTCCGATGAAAGAATTTTGTATTTCTATCCCCTTCTAATAACCAGGTGGTTCTTGCTCTCTGCTTCCAATAGATCTCCTCCTGGTTGTCAATGTCCTCAACCGCTGTACGCAAGGCATCATCCTCAGCTTTGAGCTGGTCTGTAATTACTCCTTCTCTGAACTATTTTTGGACCTCATCCCAATGGGCCACCAACGGAGCTCTTTGGGCCTGGAAGTCAGTTTTATTAGAACGCCTCCAATACTTCAACTGAGTTTTGACATATTGAAGTTGTTTGTGGATTCTGAACATTGCTCTCCCATAAGCTGGGCGGCCTTCTTCCCACCACTGTGGGATTTTCTCCCGAAGTTCTTCTTTCTGAAGCCAAAAATTCTCAAATCTGAAAGGTTTGTGATGGTGTCCCATCCTAGTCCCGCCTTCCAACAGAATAGGACAGTGATCAGAAACAGGGCCTGCTAAAATCTAAAAATTGATATTCCATTTTACAAACGCCTCCTCTGAAAGCAGAAAGTGATCTAGCTTCACCTTCCTACTATGTGGCTCCCGCCTTTTATTAGTCCAAGTGAAGTTATTGCCAGGACATTTAATGTCCACTAAGTGCAAAGCCTGGACTTGAGCAATCATGAAACGGTCCCCTGGATCCAAAAGAGGTGTTCCCCCTTCCTGGTCTCTAGAAGATAATTTAGCGTTAAAGTCCCCCGCTATAATCCAGTCTAGATCTTCCCTTGATGCTCGCATGTCATGCACAACCTTCCACTGCCGCCTCTGACCCTCTAGGTTTTGAGATCCATAAAAGTTAGTGATTAGAACGAATTCCGCAGAGACATTATTCCTAAAAAGAGAAGTGAGAACACCCCTCCAGGCAAGGTGATCTATTGCAGACCATTCCAGAGAGTTCCACAGAGTAACAATCCCCCTTGAGGCACCTTGGGCAGCCACATCCATATGACCAGCACCCCTCCAAATTCTGTTGACTATTTTAGACATAAGATCCAAAGACATCTTAGTCTCTTGTAAAAGCAAAAAATCAGTATTGCTATTCTCTAATAGTCTTTGAATAGCAGATTGATGGGTTCTATTGTTTAAACCCCTCACATTCCAAGATTGTATAATCATGGGTTACCCTGGGAGCAATAAGAGTCAATTGTCCTCACCGATCCTCCCATGATCAATTTGTCTCCTTGGGCTGCTAGCAGCTCCTTATTGGATCTTCTACCTGCTCCCTGAGAATTGCTATTTTTTGGTCTTTTTTCTACCTGGGTTATCCCCAAAGATGGCCTTTCCCTGTTCTTCTCTGCTATCCCCATGTGAACATCCTGAGATACTGTCTGCTCCGGGTTATGGACTACTAAGGCACCAGAACACACTGGCTGTGATACCTCACAGAGATCAACTACCTGTTGTATGACGGGAGAAGATGAGAGGGGGAGTTGCCCGAGAATATTAGAAGTTTCCTTGAAACCCTCCAAGCCCTCCATAGAATGTTCCTCTTCATCAACCAATGACTTAAAAATCTCATACCTATTGGCAGGCCTGAGATGAGATTGCTCCTTTCCCTCCTTTTTCTTTGTCCGTATTTTTCTTCCGGGCTGTTCAAAACCCTCTCTCTGAGCTTCCTGGCCCTGACCGGTGCTATTAGGATCTTTATTAGGAGCAGCCTTATCCTCTTTAGGCAGGTTTGGCATTCCTGAAGGGGCCTCCATTTTGGCATTCATATTAATAGGACAGAAATGGGCCAAATGTCCATGCTTGTGGCAAACCCTACATCTAAAGGGTAGGGCCTCATAGTCCAGCTGTTGAATCCAGGAAAGACCTGCCAATTCAATTTCCAACTCTATCGGCAAAGGCTGGCTGAGATCCATCTCCACACATATTCGAGCATACACCGCCATGCTCCCTTCAATAGTGTCTCTGGCAACACCCAGATGTCTACCAATCGAATTGCCAATCATTGCCAATACCTGCTCACCCCAGAATTCCATTGGAAGAGCATATAGTCGAATCCATACTGGGACAACAGTAGGTTCAACACGAGGATCGAATCCCACCCTCCATGGTTGAACAAATAGCCCTGTCGGGCCATGGTTTTTCTTCTTCGACTCGAAAGCCTTATTTCTATCGGCCAGAGCCGAGAAGCTGACAATAAAATAACCATTACTAATAAACCACAATGAATACTCACCGTGGGGCTCCCAGTTTTGGCGGATCCAAGAATGCAAAAAGTTTAGGGAAGGGCGAATACCCATGAACTTGCAGATTAAATCATGGTTAGCTCTATAGAGGACTGATTCTTCAACCATGCTGGGCTCAATGACGATTTTTGGCCTGGATTCGGCCTGCGGCAAACAACCATTCACACGATGTGCTGACGACCTATTCCCAGCAGCCGTGAAGAGCTTTTTATATGCCATATTTTGGGCTTCGGCGTTCTTCGAAGGAGAATCTTCTTTAAACAAATCAGCGTAAGAGCTGGTACTTCCTAGAAAAGGAGCCGGAGAAGTCCCCATTGGACCCTCCTGGGGCACCGATCTAACCTTCAGATCCACCGTACCCCAAAGACACTTCTGCAAACCAGCAGAAGCCAAAGATTTTTCGAAGATCCAAAAACCCTAGTTCAGAGAAAAAAATCGCCAGAGCTCATTTTCCCGCCACATTCTTTCCTCATCTAGGTGGATAATTAAGAAATCATTTTAGATTGATTGGATTTTATATTTTCCATTTGTTGAGCCAGTGCTTCCAGAGAATAGTAATGACGTAATAATAGAATTGAGATGCATAATTTATAGTTGGAAACATGAAAAGGATCATAAATTGCAAGTTAAGAAAGATGTAGTAGAAAAACATTGTGGAAAGGTTTATATAAAAACAAAAATAAAGTGATGGACCAATACAAAAAAATTATAGGTGGAATGATGCATTAGAGTGTTCATATATCAGATATGCACAAGAATATGATAAAGCAATGAAATAAAATCAAACTTTGGTTGAGAAAGGTGCAATGATTCAAGCCCAATTTCAAAAAATAATAAGTTCACTTTAGCTTCAAAAAGTTTACAGTTTGTTGTTGTACTTACTATTCTTAAAAAGAGTAGACCTATGTCTGATTTCATTGATTATAAATCTCTATTTTGACTAGTTGATGTGCAAAACTTACCCAACGTCCATTGGTTAGATTGAAGTGGTTGGAAAATGGTAAAATGTTTGTCATTGATTTAGCAGGATGACCTCAAAGAGAAAATAAAAAATACCAAATTCATTTCACTTTCAATTGATGAGGTGACTATTTTTGACAACATATCTTGGATTTGCATGCATGTTTACACATTAGAAAATCATTTAAGGCAACCTCATTTACTTGAACTACGCAAGATGGTGGAAAATTATAATGTAGAAAATATTTACAATGTTGTTGTTTCTAGTTTAAAGGAAATAGCAGGAATGAATGAAATGGAAATAGCGACTAAGTTAATATGTGTAAAAGCTGATGGTGTTGCTAAAATTCAAGGACATAGGAATGGTATTTGTGTTAAACTACAAATATTTGTTGCCCCATATTTGATCCCTATTCATTGCATGGCTCATAGAATGAATCTTGCATATAAAATTGTGGATACATTTACAAATGTAGTGAGAGTGGAAGAGCTTGTCCGTGAAATTCATGATTATTTTTTGCATAGTCCAAAAATATTTTTAAAGTTTTAGTAGTTTGCACTAGGAGTTACTGAATGGAAAAAAAGCTCTTAAAATATGTAGATACTAGGTGTATTTTGATGTATCAAACGACATATAGAGTTTTCAAAGAATATCAATCCTTGGTAGGGTTTATGTATGCAAATCGTAGGGCAGTTGATAAGGATAAATATTTGCTATTTCGAATGAGTGACTTTGAAACACTTCTCACATTGTGTGGTATTCTTCCAATGTTGGAAGAAATGAATACTTTTATCAAAATTACACAAGAAAGATCAATTTATACTATGGATTTCATTAGGGCAAGAATACAAATTTGCATACATATTGATACGATGTATGCATCTGGTCAAAGTTTTTTGGATCCTATGTTTGAGAGTTGAAGAGCATTGACAAACATGAATGATCCTCAAAAATTTTTGAAGTTCAATATAAATGATCATCTATGTATTAATGTCCATGGAAAGTAAATTCCTTTATATTATTTTGGTCAATGAATGGATATAGCTACAAATGAAGTTGAACAAATGCCCATAACATACAACATATTTCATGTAGTTGTAATAGATCCAAAAATTAAACTAAAACAAATAGCATAATCATTGACAAAAGAAATCAGAGATCATTTTTAAAGAGATGAATTGCTTGAGGCTATGGGTGTGGTTAACCCGATGTTTTGGGATCCTTGTAATGAATACCAAATTATAAATGGTTTATTTCTTAGATACATGGGCACTCTTGCTAGCCATTTCATTAAACGTGTGGTAGTCAATGGTATTGAAATCAATGGCATTCTCAACAAATATCTTTTGACAAAAAAATCAAACTATTTTGGAACAACAATATCTGCTCAAGTTTCACAACTCACTAATCATCATTAAAGAGGTTCTATTTCACGTTTTTGGAAATAATTATATCCTAGTGGTATCCTACAACATACTATGAGTGAATATTTTAGTTTATATGAATTATGTCAAATGATAATTTTAGGATCTGTGGAGGATGAAAGGGTATTTAGTGCATTATCATATGTAAAATCTAAAGTTCAAAATAGGTTGGACAAAAATTTGGAAATTTTTTTGAGAGTATATGTGTCAACCTATGAGGTTGAGAAGTTTTCTTATGAAAGAGCTTTGTCATATTGGAAATCTTTGGCAAAGAGAAGAGGTGTCATGAATACTCAGGATGATGAGGATAATGGTAACACTGATGACACTATGATGACAAAAAAATTTGGTATGAGTGCAAAATATTTTGCACAATCTAAAAAGATTTTGTTCCAGATTCCAGCATTATGATGCAAATATGCTTTCATTTGATTTATTTCACGTATTAAACTATCAATTTTAAATAAAATTTTAGGATTTGATTCATTCATTTGATTTGATTTCACATATTATGCCATCAGTTTTCAATAAAATATTGAGATTTGATTATAGTTTGAGACATGTATTTTGGAACATGATATTTTGATTTCATATTCACATATTATTCTACCAATTTTCAAAAGAATATTTATTACATATCTACTATCAATTTTCAACAAAATATTGATTATAGAATCACAAATATTATTGATTTTCACATGTATTTTGATTTCACATATTATGCTATTAGTTTTCAATAGAATATTGAGATTTGATTATATTTTGAGACACGATATTTTGATTTCAAATTCACATATTATGCTATCAATTTTCAACAAAATATTGATTACAGATATTATTGATTTTCACATGTATTTTGATTTCATATATTATGCTATCAGTTTTCAACAGAATATTAATTACAAATATTATTTATTTTCACATGTATTTTGAAAACCATGTATAGCAAACCATGTATTGAATAAACCATGTATTGAAAACCATGTATGGAAAACCATATATTGAATAAACCATGTATTGAATAAACCAAGTATGTCAAACTAAATATTTGTGTTGCATTTTAGTCATTTAAAATTATTTTATAAAACATAAAAGAACATTTTATTGCATCCACATAATTCAAAATTATTTATTGCATCCACACAATTGATCAAAACATCACAATATTAAAAACAAAATATCAAAAAGTAATACAAAAATTATGGAAATTATCTCTTTTATTGATTTCAAAAAGATACGATTCTTTTACAATTTTTAAAAAAACTATGCAACATGTTTCTTTTCTCCACAAATAAGAAAATAACATTTTTACTTTTCTTCCTGCAAAGTACCTAAATTTTCAGGTACATCTACCTCAATATCCATTGCTTCCAATGCACCAACCCTTACCAAATTTTTAGCTATAGTGTTTATCCCCGATAGCAATAAACCTTCTTCCTTCACAGGATCTTCTCTAAATGGTGCATTCAACTCTTTCTCATTTTCTTTTACTACAACCTCCATATATAGGTCCTTATCTATGATAAAATTCTCCAGCCAATTGTTTTCTCGAACAATATATTGTAATCTTTTCTTCACTTCAATAGCATTATTCACACTAATTTTTGTTGTCCTGATCAACGTTTTCATGGTTGTGACCTACTACTTTAAGTGTTGATAATTAGACTACAAAATAGAAGAGAAAATGGTTAATATTTATAATAAAATATATTTAAGAAAAAAATGATTTTCAGATATATGTACAACTCACATCAGCTGTAAGTCTTGCAGTTTTTGCAACTGCTACTTTTTTCTTATCTAGTTCCCATTCATTAAAATATATTTGGGCTTCGACATTGAGGTTCTCTAATCGATCTATCATAATGGCTATAACTTCATCACTATTTATAGAATCATCCTTCACGGTGCCAGATTCAGCTTTATGTAACATAGCATCGAGCTTTTATGGCTCATCCTCTACCTTTTAAAACAATTCCTTTCTATGTGCAAAGTTATTGTATCGACCATTTATTGCTTTGATCATAACCTTGGTCCAATATTCCCATTATATTCATGCATCAATATATACAATAAAATTATTTGTAACTGTAGCCTTACATCTATTTTCTAATAAAAAAGTTTCTAAAATTTTTACTTTATCATCATCGTTCGGATGATGATGGATGTCGACTTGCTGGTGGGGGAAGAGGAAACTACGATGGCATCTGCTTCAACATTCTCCTCTACTTCATCATAGATTCCTATACCATGAAGCATATCACTTATCTTTAGTGGTAAATTCAAATTATTCATATCCAGATACATAAAATCGTCATTGAGATTCATAGGGTAGAAGGTATCTGAGACACACTTTCTACATTTGATAAATTATCAAGGATTAAAATTGGGAACAACATCCCTAAAATAAGAGACTAAGATATAGTATGAGTGTGTGTCTAAGCCTAACTGTTGGTTCCCAAAGGCGGTGGTGTGAGGAATTGTTTCACATGCATGAGAGATTGGTTCCTCATCGGTGTTGCCTACTGTGAAGTTTGTCAAACTTGTTGTGGATGGACTTTCTATTGATGAACTTGTTGTAGACATACTTTTTGTGGATGGACTTGCTACTTTTTCTATTGTGCACCTGGTGGAGGCATCTGTTTTCTCAGTATTTTAAATCTAAGTGGTGCATCTGCAAAATTTCACATGAAAAAATGAATTAAAACTAGTGTTAAAAACAATGCCATTAAAATAGATTAATTTTAACTAAACATATCCAACTCAGACTCTACAGTCATTGTCATTTATGATGCAAGCATTTGCCTTTGCTCTAAAAATAGTTAAAATATTTTCTCAAACTAAATATAATTTTATATCATTAAAATACATTATTTAAAATAGTACTTTTGAAAAATAAGGTTACCTTGTGAGTTGGAGGTTACTTCTTCAAGGTCGACTGCAATAGATGCATGTCCAAAAGTAAGAGGAGTCATACGTGTATGTTTTCCACCAAGAGACCTTCTACATTTACCAATGGAAGTTATTGGTGATGATGTGTGTTAGAATCGGAAGACGTTTCTTGAATCTTAAAGGTGGCATCCATTTTACTAGATGATAGAGCTACTCTTCTCTATTTTCAAAAGAAAATTAGAAAATAACAAGGTTGATTGAAAAGAAAGAAAAGAGATATTATTCCAATAAATAATTTTACATGTATTTCATTCTTAGGGATGCTAATAGCCAAAAAATCTGGGTGCAATGCAGTTGGAGGATTGTTTTGTTGAATATTGTAGTATGCTTCATTAAAAAGACAAAGAATAAAGTTGTTGGAGGTTACTGTATATGTAGGTTGAATTTTCTACGCACTAAGAAGGTCCTATTTTAGGCGATTGGAAATGTGCATGGACTAATCATATCTACCTCCATCAATACATTGAGTCAATAATTACAATACCTAAAACAATATTTATATAGATCGCTCCTACATAATAAGCCTTCCCAAGAAAAATTCAATGCAGGCATAAATAAAATTGTTTACAACATTGGAAATGTTTAAACCCCTTTTCAAATTAGAAGAATTAACTGGAAAATAGAGAGAAAATTATTAGAAAATAAAAATTACAATAGGGATAATATTATTAGAGAATGTAAACTACAATACATCAAAATTAAGGATAAATAAAAACAAAAATTTAAAAACTTACCTTTCAAATGGTTTGGATTCACAACATATCTAGATGCTAGCGTTGATTTATCATCTTCGGTTAACGCATACTGGTTGTTAACCAAGAAACCATCTAAAAATGGTAGCCCTATTAGTTGTTGTACATATGAGGGATTCACAATAAAAATAATATCCTTGTTATCAATTTTGATTTGTACAGTGGATACATCATGGTTGTAGCAACTAACTATATGTTGTATCAGGGAGACGTTGACGTCCAACTATGGCATCTTCATGACTCCAACAACTTTGGAGGTGTAAAACCAATTGGAATCTCTCCTAGGAGTGCTAAAAATATTCTTGAAATTTAGGCAATAGTAGTTCTTGAATGATACTTTGGAATGCAGAGGAGAGGAAGTGCTAGCCATTTCTAAACACCCTCTGTAAAAGCTCTAAAAACCCTCTAAAAACACTCTAAAAATGCTAGAAAAATGCTCCAAAAACCCTCTAAAAAGATCAAAAAATGCTCTAAAAATGCTCTGAAAACCATCTAAAAAAGCTCTGAAACCGTTGTAGAAAACGCTCTAAAAATGCTAGAAAATGCTCTGAAACAAAACTAGAAATCGTTATGCGAAAGGTGAAAAATGACCCTGCTATTCTATTTATAAAAGTTTGCATGGCTGAAGTCAATGGATGTGTGACACGTGGTAGAGGAGAGGACATGTGGCAATATTTTATTAATGATCTTTGGCAGTCACCTTGTGACATTCGCCTTGTGACATTCATATTTTGACAGTCACCTTGTGACAATTACCTTATGACAGTCACCTTGTGATAGTCACCTTGTGACAATCATTTTTTTAATTGCCTTGTGACAGTTGCTTCTTTCAATCATCTTGTGACAATCGCTTCTATCAATCACCATTTTAAAAAATTTAAAAATTTGGTGTACAATTTTTAAAAAATTGCCATTATTTGATATTTTTTTACAAAATTTTGAAAAATTCACCCTGACGTTTATACACCTTACGACTAGATTCACCCCGATTTTATAATTACTTTTTTAGTACTAACCCTTATGCATAACCTTGTTCACCTCAGATTTGTCTAATTGTACCACCATTTTGTTTGAAGGATTAGGTTTTAAACCCAACCTCTTATAAATAGCATAAGATATTACATCACCTAACGTGCCTAAATCTACCAAACAATTGTGTAGATTTTTTCCTGCAATTCTAATTGTTAGGAGAAAATGAGGAACCTCTACTTTCTCCTTTCATAAGGCAAAATGTGACTATGTAGTTTTCCTAGTATTAGTTTTGTTTGATCCACCCAAGGCCTTAATCAAAAAATCTTGTTGATTAGTCATCTATGCCACTTCAAACAAAGTGATATTAGATTTTGTTTTCTTTAAATCATCAATAATGTTATAAGAAATTTTATCAAAATTTTACACCTTTTTAGGTGGTTTTGATGAATCAATATGAAGAGGTACGAGATTATTATTGGTCATAGTGTCTGGTGGAATGATGTAATTGTTTAGAGGAATAGAAGTATTTGGGATCTTTCTATTACTTCTCAAGTGGTAATTGTGATTCCCCTTTTGATACTGCCTAAAGGCCTAAAATTATTCCTCTATAGGATCATCATCCCCCTCTTCTTCCTTACTTTCAAGATAAAAAGTTTCAACAACTAAAGCATGTCCATTGTTTTTTTTGAACTTGCATTATGGAAAGAATCCTCATTAGGAACTATTTCCAAATCATCCATGTCTTGTTGCAAAAATACTAATGGACTTTTGAAGCACTGGGTATTCATTTTCATTGTGCTCATTAGTGGAATGCATCCTACACCAAATTTTCCTAGAAAAATATGAAATATTAACAATTGCATGAGATTGGCTAGAACTAGTGTTATTCTGATTAGCAATCGGACTAGGTACACCCCTATTATTCAATTGTATGTTCCACTATTTCTTCTTAAAACTATAATTTCTATTTTATTGTGAGTTTTGTGGTGTCTACTTTTGGAACTAAACCATATCACTACTTAGCTTTTGTACCAACCTATTTAAGTCTTTTACCTTTGAATCTAGCTCATTGGGTTGAACAGTAGTAGTGATAGGGTTAGTTGGCTTCTCGAAACCAAAAATATTTTGATTTAGTACAATGTTTTTATTTTGAACATTTGGATCTTGCAAAGTATTTTGAGCTTGAAAATTTGGATTTGGGAATGGTTTCAAGCTCTATAAGGGTGTTGGATTTAAATATTTAGGCAAGGCCTAGGCATTCATTGCTATGACTCCATGAGTGGCCAATTGGTTCTCTAAGAGTAATGGAGTGGTTGGCTGGATGGATGTAGTTGGATAAGCAAGTGTGGGAGGATAAGAAAACATGGTAGGGAAAATTTGATTGTAGGGCAAAGTGTTCAACATCAGAACCTACTGTGACAAATTTTGGTTTATCATAGGTATTTGATTGTGAGCCCCAAGTTGTCCTACCGTAGATAATTATCCTATCCCATAGCCCTGTGGCATCCACTACTTCTCAATAGTCATGTCCTCTATGTATGCTAAGGCAAGAGTAGTGACCAAAGGATTTTTCCTAGTAAACATGGTGGTCAAGGGATCTAATACCCAAAAGTATACTTGAAGAGCAACATCAACAATAATGACAAAGCGAAAAGTCAATCTTGTATAGAGCTTTTAAAATATGGTGTTAAACATTCTTATTGGTCCATTAGGTCCCCTTTTGCAAGTTATGAATTGATTATAAATTATGGTAGGATCTAAGGGTGACCTAAATTGGTTCATAAAAGTGATTTCTAACTTGGACCAGGAAACAATCTGATGTACCAATAATATGTTAGGTCATATAGACTCAAAGGAAACAATTTGCAAGCCAAATCTTCATGTTCAACTTGTAATCGAATTAAAGTGTCCTTATAGGCCCTGATGTGTTCTTCTGCAATTCTTGTGCCATTGTGCTTATATTTGGGCAAAAATTTATCTATATTCTTGGGTAAGTTGTGGGTAACTCCAACAATGTTCAAATGATTTTTGTGCACCCCATACCAAGCATCATTTGCAGTCATTGGATTAGGTTGTGGGGTGACTAAAGAAATAATAGGAATAACAGGGATAATAGGTGGTTCGACTAAAATTCCACTAGATGGAATAAAAATTGCTTCACTCTTGGATCTTTTGTGTCTCTGAGTAGGAGATAGGCTTTGAAATATGGTATCTTTTGTAGCCTTAGACCTAGTAATGATACCCTCAAGTTCCATCTTAACACTGACAACAACAAATATTTATTAACAATGCATCAATTAAACCATCACAATATGAAATATTATAAAAAATGGTTAGCATCAATGCATTATCAATTAAATTAACTTCTAATCAATGAACACAATCACCTATCAACCAAAACCTCATCAATCCAAACCAATATCTTCAAAATAGCCTTTCAAGTAACAATGAACAAGTTAGCATTCACAGTAGCAATAACATAAATCATTCAAGAGGCCCTCCTTCAAGCGTTGATTCTGTTGAGTGATAATTTTACCGTATTGCAAAATCACACTCACAATTAGGATTTTTTTAGAAAAACCCTTTCTTGTAAAGAAATTGAAATTTATCCAAGGTTCCTTTTACTTAATGTGTGCTTGTATGCTTGTGAAAATATGCCAAAATAAGTTCTTATAATACCTTAGTGATTTGCAAGTAATTGTTAACAAGGGGCCTATGGTTAAAGTGATTTGCCATGCTTTATATCAATTAAAGGGCTTGATTTCCCTTATGTGTAGAAATAAATGATGAATGAGTGCTTGAAATTGATCCTAATTCATTTTATCTCTGATTTGTCAAAGTGATTTACCCATGAATCCATGTGCCAAGACTATTTCCTTTTATATTAAGTTTAATGTGAAATTGTAGTTAGTACTTGTTGTTAGCAAATTCCTTTTATCTCAAATAAAAATTTTGCTATTAGCAAGTGTCATGAAAAACCACTTCATTTTATCTTTGCCTTAATGTAAAATTGGAGTCAGTAGATCCCTCCCATGAATGCAAATTGATTTTTATCTTGGCCCTTAGTTTATAAAAGAAGTGCTGAAATATATGAAGTGTTGATTCTTTTATTCTTGGATTTAAATGATCTACAAATAAATGAAAACCCTATGGAGTGCAAATAAAAATGCTTTGAAACCTTAAAATGAATGCTTTAATTACAAAATGTCCAAATAATTTAATGTATTAGCATTAAATAACAAAATTACTTGGATGTCTAAATACTTCAAAACCCTTAATTTTAATGTAGAAAATTATCAACTTGTTAGGATTTTGAGTGCCTGATGGAAAAATAAAATGAAATAAAATATAAAAAATAACAAAATCTAGGGTTAGAGAAAGAATTTATTTTTAAATTATGGAATATGAAATAGAATGCTTAAAATGATCAAAGAAAAACTACTAAATCTAATCTCTCCTATTTTTGTAGAAAATGTTAGATCTTGAACACTAAACAAAACTAGGTTAGACCTGCATCCACACAATCTAAATCTGGTTAAGTGTGAGAGTCTAAGGAATAAAACATACATTAAAATACACCAATGATGCTACCATATCTATGCATAAAACACCATTAAAATATACTCAATACATGTGAAAAAATATGCAATAAAAACTTTGATTATGTTCAAAACCTCTTTCTTTTTGCATACAAGGTGAGACCAAATGTTGGCAGTAGTTTGGAGCCTTCCAATAATTCTTCATGCCTCATGTTCCAAAAAATTCTAGCCCCTCTTCATGAGCTCGCATGATTTTTTAAAATTTTCAAGAAAACCTTCATTTACTTTCCCCTCGCTTAGTTCTCATTTCCCTCCATTTAGTTGGCTTCATAACATCTCCCTCATCATTAGCTTTAGTGTAAATCATTGTATTAATAGAATGCATAACACTTCTATTAATTAAAAATATATACTTTTACATTCTTCCAAAGCCACTTAGATCTCCCGATATTAAATCATGAAAAGGAAAATAAAAATAATAAAGAAAAACTTATCAAACCTTATCTCTCTGGATATTATTAAAAATGAATGATCTTCATAGTATTCTTATATACTAAAATAATAAACCACATACTCCTTTTTTATCCACCAGCGTGATACACCTTTGATGCTTTCATGGTGGAGATCACCCAATGTCCATGCGACTTCATTTCATTGGAGCCCCTCCAATCCACACGAAAGCTCCTGGTCTCATCCAACCATTACTCTACCTCAGTCGTGCCACAATGGATCAGATACATTACCACTACCTTACCATAGTGGCGGATCATATCGTAGGAAAGTGTTACATAGTCCATATTTGGCCTAGAGATACCCATGGTAATAGGTTCGATCATCTTCACCATATGTGAATAATAAATATGGCCTTGCAATAACCCCTATATGCTTCATTTCATTTTATAATGTTTCTCACTTTTTCTTTACCTAATTTTTAGCCAATACTTATCGTTGCATATGATAACATCTTCTTCAAGTGTTGGATTTATCCTCGTAAATGTCACATTCTAATAACCATTGCCCTATCACCAATTTTGATAACGCTTGCACATTACATGTTGCTCGTTCGTGTGCCATTACCCGAATGAAGCCTCCCACCTACATCTAAAATACTTCACTTACCCCTTGATATGTATGAATAGTTGTGTTTCATAACTACTATCAATGCATATGTAATACCTTACTACTTGGGCCCTAGTCTATAATCAAACAATACTGACAATACGTTGCAATAGAAAATCTATCATTTAATTTTTTTGATCAAGAATATTCTCGTGGTGTTCATGATGTAGAGTGCAATATATTGATGACAAAACTTGTTGATATGTCCACAAAAATATATCCATGAGTAGATTATAATACAACCTCTATCATGAATAAATGCTTCTATTAGAGAGCAGATGAGATCAACTAGTTTTGATCATCTACTCCCCTCGTAATGGCTATACTCTGTTATTTCCACTAAAACAAAAAAATTGGCCTACTCCACCCTATCATATTATCACCTGTAACTCCTCATGTGTGAATGCAGCATTGGTACTATTGAGATTCTCATTTTTTTTAACTATACATCACAAAACGAAGTGTTTTCTAACTTTCATTGAATGTTATCAGCAAATGATATCTAATGTAGATGCCAACACTACACCAAAAAGCCTACTACCATTATTTTTTTACTACTTTTTTAGTTTAATTAATCCATCTGTTGTTCTGCTCATCCCTACCTTCCTCAAGAGTGTCGATACCATGATGTTGAAACTTTATAAACAAGGTCTTGTTTAGTCCCACATGTGGGACTCGATGGTGGTGGAGATAATTCAAAAGAAGGCATGCGCATAATGATAGTTTACCACATTATGGTGGTCGCTTATCTTCCTTGTCAACAATCCACCTTCACTATCCAGTTGTTTAGTCTTGTCAATCCACTGTCTGCCTATCTCATCCATAGTCAATGTCACCACATCCATAGTCAAGGGCCAACTCATCAGTCCTTGCTTACGTGTCAAGCTAGTCTAGGTCTTCCCATACACGTCATCCAAGTCTTCATCATATCCATGGGTCCAAGTCATCCATCATGTCGATCTTGAAATTCATGCTATTATATAGGTTTAGGTCTACCTGTACTATCTTTGTCCATGTGTCTTTGATCCCATGTTATGCACATGTATCAACCCCGTGTTGTTTGTTGTCCACGTTGAGGTCTCAATCTATCATTTGTAGCCTAGTGCTAAGTCATTTATATTATCATCGTCCTATCATCCGATTTGATTCACATGTCCTATCATTCCAGGTCATCTGATTTGAGTCACACGTCCATGTTAGTGATTCGTTCTAGTCGCTTCCACAACTAAGTCATCAATAATTGGGTCTCCAACTTGGCCAATATTCTGCCTTGAAAACCCATGCTAATCGCACTACCTATAACAAAACAACACAAAACGAACCATGTCTCAACATATTTAAAATTAACATTTAAAAACATAACTGAAAACCTAAACAAAATCAACTAAACTTACCATAACACACTAAGTTAAATCTAAACTAAAGATAATAAAGCTAATTAAATTAACCCAAAACTAAATACAATTAAACCAAAATCAAAACTAAATTAAACTTCTCTTTTTATTATATATATATATATATATATTCATTCTTTATTTTATCCTTAATGTAAAAGGAATATAGACGTGTAATGAAAATAATAAAAATGAAACACTTTTTGTTTTATTTAATTCATTTTTTTATTTTTCTTTTTATTAAAATATGGTTTAATACAAACATTTGAATTATAATTTCAAAATGTTAAAATTAACCAAAACTTTATAAGCCTCACCTACACACTAAACATTAAAATAAACCAAAAGGGAGAATCTAACCCACAAACAACCTACACTACAACCTCATAGGCAGGGCCCTATGAAAATTATCACTCAATGCAAATCAAGATTTCCCAAAAATGTGGGTCCCCAAGTTTGGGGCAAGTTGTACAATGGTCACAATGCATGACCATGTGCAATTCATCCGGTGACATCCAGACTTGGTTATTTTTACAATGTGGTATTTTTCAAAAGTGGGCCAGACATTTGGTACCCTGCCAAGCTCCGATCAGGTGCAAATATTCTGGCACCTCTAAGACTTAACCATTTTTCATCCCTTATTTCCTGAGTATGCCAAACCTTTGGGATTCTACCAAGCTTTGATCATGTGCAAATATTCTGATCACCCCTATACTTGGTCATTTTTATCCACTTCAAACCTATGCTAGTGAGGCAGAGATTTAGTCCCATGTAAGCTTCCGATCAGGTACAAATATTTTAGTGTTTTTTAGACTTAGCTATTTTTTATTGATGTTGCAATGTCTTCCTCCACAGTGCTCGGTCCTTCTATTTTATTTTGTTGTATCACCCCTTTCTGTACCCTTTACTAAAGTGAACATGGGTGGTGATCTAAAAATATCCACACATCCTAACGGATATCTCCACAACCATAGCCATTAGTGAGTGTCACACCTATAGTGGTTATCGCTCCACACTTGTTATTTTAGTGAGAAATATACCCTTATATGATAGCTTTAAATTTACTAGCAAGGGATAATCTCCATTCAGCCATTTGCAAGCATACATCCTTACAAAGTTTTGCTCCACCCTTTTTCTTTTTTCTTTTCGCTTGGTTTATGTTCATGATCACACTAACTCTTTGTGGTCTATGCTGACTCAAATGTCATATTTCAAGCATATTTTTATTTTTATTTTCATTTATTGACCTTCTCATTTGTCTACTCCTTCTTCTTCTTCTTATTTTCTCCTTTTCTTTCCTCTTTTTCAAATTTGTGACCGGTCCATATGGGGCATGAATTCGCTCTACATCAAAAAAATAATCCATTTTTACGAAGCATGAATTTGGCTAGAGCTTTTTATTTCTTCTCTTCTTTTTTTCAAAACTTTTTTCCTTCCATCTCTTCATCAACTCATGCATTTCATTCATTAGTTATATTCATCGCATCATTCATTGCATTAGTTTAATCCATTCATGCATAGTTAAGTTATTTTCACTCATTCATGCATCATCAAACATAAAAGCACTAATAAACATAAATATCATAAACACACATAAACAAATATATTTATATCAAATACAGCATGGTATTATTTGACTATTAGAGAGTTCACATCATCTCGATCGATGTACCACAATCCAAGCTCAACACACTTGATCCTCCCTAAGGATGCATACCATAATCAAAATTGACATGTCACCTTGATCCTAGCCCTATCTCTATGAGCTTATATCCTTTATTGGAGGTGGTCTTGGTGGGGCCATGTTCACGGATCATGAAATAATCCATAACCTAGACCATGATCGACCCTATGTCTGAAGGGAGGATGATGGAGGTACCCTTTTCTCTGCTAGAACTACCTAAAAATATAAGGTCTGGTAAAATATATCCCTCTAAAGAGTCACCTCTAGCCTCTCACCTACCCTCTATAGCTCTTATTGTAGTAGGTGGATCCCATTGCCCTATTGGTTGTTGATCACAAAAACCATCACCTTAGCCTGAGATTTTTATCGCTCCTACTCCAATTGGCTTGTCTCCCCCTGATGTGGTCTACCTTAGCCCTATATATCACTCTATAACCACCCTATCCAACTCTTAAAATGCTTGGTCTCACTCTATTAGATTCTTTCTGAGGTCTCCCTATGATCCCTTTAGCCTCTTGGCTCTATCTTCTCAGAGTAGGTCCATCTCCCACTACATAGTTGCTAGCTGAGCTCGTAGTGCCTCTACCTCCCTCACTATGTCCTATTGACCTATGATATTAGTATTGCTAATGTAGAGGCCTCTCTAGTTGTCTTGCTTGGCCCAACTCTCATTTTCATGGGTGCATATCTTGATGTTCCCTCTCCCCTATCCTAGAGATTATGGTCATCATTGCCATCATCTCTACCCTAACCTGCACCTATGTTAGCCTTGGAGCCTCTTGTCCCCATTGTCATTGGTCTATGGTATGTTGGATCACCTCTTGGAGTGCTAGATACATATGTTGATCCATAACATGGT
Organism: Wollemia nobilis; assembly: GCA_028583015.1. Lineage (NCBI taxonomy): Eukaryota > Viridiplantae > Streptophyta > Pinopsida > Araucariales > Araucariaceae > Wollemia > Wollemia nobilis. The sequence continues at coordinate 46,786 of JAQPPZ010006081.1, read as the reverse complement.
GCCTCTACACTAGCATCGATGGAAATATCCTCGAGGGCATGATGCTCCTATACCATATCCTATAGCCAAGAGCCACCCCAATGTTATCCACCCTTGGATCCACATATAGTGGGTTATAAAAGTCCCCCTCCACTCATATGCCCACATTAGAGTCTCCACCAAACCTTGATGGGTCCCTCTACACCCATCAAAACTAGTAGTCTCACAATTTTGGTATCTCTTAAAATATGTTGAACTACCATTGGACTCGATTAAACCAATAAACCTCCAACTCCCCCTTATTTATAGAGACCCATCCTATCCTACTTAACCTCGCTAGCTCTATCACATACTTAATCTAGCCAAATATGTAAGTACCACTATTACCATATGATCACACGGTCACATAGCTCATCTATCACCTACCTTCATAGTGGTAGGATACCAACATATATTCCTTAGACCCACTCAAAGTATTTGGACCACCTATATACTACTGGCCACTCTAGTTTGGGTACTAGCCCTGGTAGTGCGTGAGGCATCTAGACTGCCATGTGCTCCTAGCACCACACTTGGAGAAAAGTCATGCAAACTAATCTTGTATACCATTTGTACATGATATTGTACAATATCTTGTACAAATGAGTCAACACATATGGACCCCATGTGAATCGCACTTATTGGTCTCACATGTCTACCACTACTCCCACCAATGCCCATCATAAGTATTTCCTACTAGTATGACACACTAGAAACTCTACCACTACCCCATAAAGCATGGTCATCAATGCATCGACCTTGTATCACCCTAGTAGCTCATTTAAATGGATCCCACTTTATTAAATCTTGTGGGCCTAGTCCCTCGACAATATCTATAGTACTACATGTTTCCCTTGTGCTCTATAAACAACCCTCCCCTTGATAGGGATGCACATGATGCACTACACATCCTCTAGTGTGACTGTAATCTCTCCCATCACTAACCGAAAGGTAGATGACTCTAAATACCACCTCTCCACTAGTGTTGTTAGTAGTGCTCTATCTATATCCACCCAAGGTATCTTTTCCAAGTGAAATAGCTCCACCCATCCTAGAGTATCCCTCTCTACCCTTGCGAGCTCTCTCATAAAGTCCTCTAGCATGCACACTTGCCACTCCTTGCTCTCTAATACATCATGCTACAACAAAAAAATAGCAATAAATATTTAATTAGTTATAAAAATAATAATAGTTAAACAAAAATGCAATCAAACACATTCAAGCAAGATAGTCTAATCTATCCTTTTTCTTCTTCTAGTTTTTTCTTTTCCTTGTTTCCTTTTTGTTTTTCTCTTCTCTTTGCCAAATTTGTGCCCCATTCTTGTCGAGTGTGAATTATTCCTCTTCTTTATTCTACAAAATTCATACCCCATCCTTGTAGGGCATGAATTCATGAATTTACACCCTATAATTTTGGGGTGCAAATTTGGTTACCACCACGAACCAACCAAATTTGCATCGAGTCATGCATGACAATTCTTCTAAAAAGATAAAATAAATGCTTAAAGATACTAAAAACCTAATCTAGCCTAGTCTAGAGGAAGTATTTTAGTCCTTACCCACTCTCACTTCATTTTTACACCAATCTCACTCCTTGCAATGGCTGAACAATGTGTAGGAAGCACCATTTATCTTTTTCTCTAGAGCTCTTCTTTTTGTCTTCATGCGGTGAAAATGATTTTATTTTCACCTCATTTCCTCTTTTTGTACCTATTTTCTCTCTTTATTTATTTTGTTTGCTACTCTCTTTTCTTTTGCATTCACCTTCCTTGAGTTTCCTTAGGAATTTTGCACTTCCTTCTAAAACTTGAGAGGGCACCCCAACTTGAGAGGCACTTTCTATGTAAAATTTTAAAGTGTTTGGAATGATACCATTTTTGCACCATCTCTTCTTCTAAACCAACTATCCCTTTTTTATCCTTTGTTTTTTCTCGTAGGTGTCTACATCTTTCTTTGATGCATTTATTAATCCATAAATGCATCAAAGAGGGGGTAAAATGTAGACATAGAAAATTGACCCATCAAAATGAGTTATTTTTCCCTAGAACCCCTAAGAAGTCCCTCAAAATCATCAAGTGCAAGTTTGAGCTTCTCTTTCCCTTCTTATTTTCTTTTCCCCTAGTTTTGTTGAATTCATGGTCGCCTAGTATGAGGCACAAATTCAATAAATTAGGGTTTTCTCTTAGAAAATCAAATTTTGGGCCAACCTCTAGGATGTTGGTCCTCTCCTAGGTTTTACCCTTTGTTTTCCCACTCTTTTACCCTCTAAAAACGTTTATAAATAAAGGTATTGGATCTCCTTTTTTCCCTAACCTAGCAAGTTGACAAGTTCTCCTAGGAAGATAAAGAGAGAAATAACAAGTTTTGAATACCATAAAGTGTCTTGAGTTGTTCTTCTACTACTCTACTTTTGTGATTTGTTGCTCTTGGTGGTGTTGGCAGTTTTGCCACACTAAATTTTTTATTATAAAACTTAAAAAATATATATCAGATGAATGCTGCTGATTGTTCTAATTTTACCATTTTAATGTAATGTTTTTGTTTCCTTCCTTTGAGCAATTTCATTAAATAAATAGGGTTAATTTTGTCCCTGTGGATGCACAGTAAATTTTTTCCAGTAAGAATTCATGGGGTAAAATATAAAATGAAGAACTATATGACAATGGATGTTTCAAGATCGAATGATCAACAAAAATACTCTAAATATTTGGCAATTTTTTTAAGGAAAAGCACTAGTAAAAGTGAAGGAAAGACATTTTCGCCTTAGGAAGGGGTAAAAATCATTTGTGTCCTTTCTTTAGGGTGAAACTACCATGATAGTAGATTTTGTACAACTAAAGAAAAAGAAAAAGTTTTACAAGTTATGAAAATTAGTCAAAGTCAAAGGCGCTCTTAGAAGGGGTTTAAAATCCCTTTCGCCTGTCTTCGAGGTGAATTTCTAGTTAAGGCATTCTTGAGCGAAATTTGAAGTGCAACACATGTTTTGCAAATTCAAAGTCAAATTTACCATTAAGGAGGGGCAAAAATCCCTTTTGCCCTTCTTTGGGATGAAATCCTAGAGAAAGAAGTTTTTTGGAGCACAAACATTAAGACGTCATCCAGGTGAATATTGCAAATTCAAAGTCAATATCACCCTTCCTTTGGGTGAAATTCTATTTTAAGATAATTTGGAGCAAAAGCATTTAATGGACAATGCTGTGGTGAAAACAATGCATTGGTCAAAGTCAAAGTCACCCTAGGGAGAAGGCGTAGGTTTTTTTTGCCCTTCTTTAGGGTGAAACTACATTTCAAGGTATTTATAAGCGAAAGTATTGAAAAAGCATCAACTGAAGTGAAAGCAAGCACTGGTCAAAGTCAAAGTCACCCTGTGTTGGGGTGAAAATAATTTTCACCCTCTTTTAGGGATGAAACTCATTTTTTGCCTATAATACAAATAATACAACATCATAAGATGAAATTAATCAAAATGAAGGGTAAAATTCCAACTTTGAAGGCAATCATCAGTGTCGTAAATCATTTTTGCCCCTGCTTGAAAAAAAGTGCCTTTCACCCCATTGCATAGATGAAATCAAGTTTTACCTCTCCATCTCAATAGAATTACTTTTGAAGTATTATTACTATAGATATTTTCAAGAAAGGATGGATATTGACGAAATTAATGCTTAGGGCAGTGAGAGTTATGATCCAAAATTTTGGCTAAAAGGTTGTCAAAATAAATACTACGTCCCTAATTTTGGAATGATCTGGTTCATTTTCAAGGTCCCTCTAGTGAATTTTCTCCTTGAAATAAATTTAATTATCGATGGGTCTCCACTGGTGAGGGTAAGATTTTGATGTGTAGGATGATAGAGTGGTACCCATAATTTAATATTCAAGATCCTGTTCACCGCATGATGTTACTGAGTTTTGATGCACCGATGCCTAGAATGTTACTATCATTAATTTATGACAATTTTCTAAGCACAGTCTATAAGAACTGGATCGTTGTTCCTTGAATAATAATACGATCCAAGCATCGCCATTATCGAGGAGAGAATTGCTTTTGCTAATTTTTTACCATCCAACATTTTGTTGTTTTGTGCATTTAATTTCAAAGGTAAAATCCTCTATAAATACTAAGCATTTCAATGTAATGAGAGAGAATAGACACTAGCAGGAAAACACTTTAATTTTTCTACATAAATAGAAAGGCATTCGAATTTTGGTTCCTTGAGTAGTATTATATTTGATCTATTTTTTCTTATCATTTTTTATTACGTTCATGTCCATTATTTGTTGATTTTAAATTATGCATCTGAATTTAACTACTACTTGTGAGGGAGTGAATACTAAAATGCTATCTTGGAGGTTATCTTGGCAAACTATGAGTGGTTCATGTGCCTTTCTTTCTGTTATATGCTAATTAATACTTGTGAATTTTTACTATTAGTTTATCCCCACCTTATATTTTTGGCTTATAGCCATATTTCCCATTCCTTTCTATCATTTACCATCTATTTCATGTTACCCTAAGCTTTAAAACCAAATATCCACAAAGTATGGAGGGTTCCCTTAATTCTTCCAATCAAACATGGAAGAAAGAGACTTGCACATGGTGCAGCCTTCAACAAGAGGAATGAGTGAGCTGAGGTTTAGCGGGTGCGACGGGAGTGAGGGTTTGAATTTTCTGGGCAGGAATCTCAGCCAAGGCGGTAGAGGTAGAGCAGGTATGGAAGGGGTGGGTGGGAACCTCGAGCATGGATCAAGCGAGGATCCAGAGGAAGGCGGTCAGGCTATGGCATATTTGGAGGCGGGCATCACACGGGGGCCCGACCCTCCTCAGAAAGACCCCGAAAAAAAGATACGAAGGACAATGCGGGGCCCAAGAAGTGGCTGTCTTTTGCTGAGACTCTTAGAGGAAAAATAAAGGAGGTTCTCTCTCTTCCGCCCCTAGTTCCAGTAAATAATAAAATTTCAGCCCCGACAAGTTCCATGAGCCCTTTTCTTTTAATGGAAGAATTCTCCCTGGTAGGCAAGTTTTTGGGAGGTAGGCCGGACATGGAGACTATCAGGGCTTGGGCGACGGGTAAATGGTGACTGGTAGGCAGCTTGGAGTTGGTAGCTCTAACTCGAGGGTTCTTCATTATCCATTTTAACAATATGGAGGATGCTAACCACATTTTAATAGGAGGTCCTTGGTTTCTAGGCAAAAGGAGCCTTTTTCTCAGACGATGGGGTGAATATTTTGACCCTAAAAAGCAAAATATTAACATTGCCCCTATTTGGGTTCGTCTCCCGAGTCTACCTACCCAGTTCTTCAATGAATATTGGCTGCAGGGCATAGCCAAAACTATAGGGGACCTGATCTCCATTGACCATGCGACCTTGGCCAGGACAAGGATGACTCATGCATGAATCTACGTAAATGCTAATTTGAATAATGAATTGCCAAGGTTTGTGGAGCTAGAGTATGGAGAATACTATAGAAAATAACCAGTAGAATATGAGAATAGACCGACATTCTATGCAGAATGTAAAAATCAAGGACATCTATGCAATCAGTGCCCTAACCTGGCAATGAATAGAGAAAAGCAGAAGCAGGGAATGCTAGATAGAGGAAATTTGAGGAGTTTCCCTGGTAGAGGTGATTTCAATCAGGCAAACTATGTCTACCAAAAAAATAAAAGAGAGGGTGCAGGGTCCCAACAAGACAAAGGAAAACAACAGGTTGTTGGCAACCAAAATACTCAGGTAAGTTCCAATCCTCTAGTTTCAAATAAATTTTCAATTCTATCCAATATGGGAGTAGGAGGATTATCGAAGACATGGAAGCCCAACACCTTCAGGCTAACCTTTCTGACTCTCTCGAATCCCCATCCAAGTCAGGATCCTCAAACCCTAATGCTAAAATTACTGTAAGCCCCGTGGGCATCACAAATCCAAACCCTAATGCACGATCTCTAGAATCCACATCCAAGTCAGGATCCTTAAACCCCAATGCTAGAAATACTTCAAGCCTAGTGGGCATCCCAAAGCCAAACCCTAATGTTGAAGAACTTAGGAAGAAAGTTGAGGCATTGGAAAATAAAAAATCTCATCTCCCTAACATCATCACTAGGAGCCAAGTGAATCCTACTGAGGGGTCATCCCGCAGACCAGGGGAATATAGGAAAAAAGGAGAAGATTTGGATGTAGGGGTGGAGATATGTGAAACTCTTCAGACTGAGGAATATGGCAGTCCGGTTCTACAACAAATTACCTCCCCTCAGTTTAGTCCTAAACAAACTAGGAGCACTGTGAAGTCTCCTATAGATTTTGGCAGTGAAAAAGAAGAGGGAGAATATCAAATGTTGAGCATCAAAAAATTAAAACTGATAATGACATTGCCAATGGAAAATAGAGAACCTTGTTTCAACAGGTTATTCCGGGTTCTGAAGACAACAAATTAGGAAAACCCCCTCAAGGGAGGGGGAGAGGAAGAAATCCCAAACAATCTAAATGAAGTTCCTCTCATGGAATGTGAGAGGCCTCAATGGCCTGCCCAAACATAGGGAAGTCAGTGCAATAAGAAATCAAGTGAATCCAACTATTATCATGTTGCAAGAAACAAAAACTGATGAGATTCAATAAAAAAATAGCAAAAAAAATCTGGAATCAAGGGGAGATGGTTTGCAAATCATCCAGAGGAGCATCTGGAGGCCTTATGACTTTGTGGGATCCCTGAATAGTAGAAGGCACCATTATTCAAAAATATGACAGGGTTCTTAGTGTTTTATTTAAGGAAATAAACAACAACAGGTCATGGATCCTTTCAAATATTTATGCCCCAACTTCAATTCAAGGGAGAGCTCTACTGTGGGAGTACTTAGGCAATCTGAGTGAAATCTTCCATAATGTCCCCTGGATTCTGGCTGGGGATTTTAACACTCCTCTTTACCCTTCAGACAAAATGGGTGGAAATGGACCACCTATCAGGAGCATGGATGAGTTCAATGACTTTGTGAACTCCAACATGTTGATGGATGTAAAACTTAGAGGAGCGAATTATACCTGGAGCAATCGACGGATAGGGTGTCATCTCATTCAAGAAAGGCTTGATAGGTTTTTTCTATCAAAGGAGGCTACAACTTTGTTCGGTGATTCTACCCTGCAAGCCCTTCCTAAAATTACCTCTGATCATAATCCCATTTTTTTGGAGATCCCTAACTCTCTGTCCTTCAAGAAACCTTTCAGATTTCAATCTATGTGGATCAAACATTCCAGTTTCAGAGATAACTTAAGTCAGTGGTGGCAACAACCTGTCAGGGGTAGTGCAACTTTTAAACTTGCTGGCAAATTAAAGTTTGTTAAGGAAAAGCTTCGAACTTGGAACAAAGAGGTCTTTGGGAACCTCTTTGAAAATAAAAAATAGGTTGTTGAAAGTTTGAAGATAATTGATCAGAGGATCCAACATGGTGATGCTGATGAAACTACTAGGCAGGAGGAACGAACAAAACTAGCAGAGTTTCATAACATTTTGGCCTGTGAGGAAATCTATTGGAGGCAAAAATCAAGGGCTCTTTGGTTGAAATATGGAGATTCAAATTCCAAGTTTTTTCACATCACCACGCTTAGAAATAGAAGCAATAACAAGATAATTTTTTTTAAAAAAGTAGATGGTTCTATTACTCAAGACTTAATAGAAATCATAAAGGAGGCAGTAACTTATTTCAATTCTATCCTTGGTCAGGAATCATAGTGCAATGAGGAGGCCAAAGATATTCTCTTGCAATCCATTCCTAGCATAATAAATGAGGATATAAACCTTAAGCTTCTAGCTCCCTTTTCTGATGAGGAAATTAAGGAAGCCTTGTTTAGCATGGAGCCAGACAAAGCCTCGGGACCCGACGACTTTCCCCCTCATTTCTATCAAGATTTTTGGGACATCGTAAGTGAGGATGTAATTTTTGCTGTCATAGAATTCCAAGCAAGCAATCATATCCCAAAAGGTATCAACTCTACTTTTATTTCTCTAATTCCTAAGAAGCAAACCCTTGAATCTATGGCTGACTTCAGGCCAATCAGTCTGTGCAATGTTTCTTACAAGATCCTAACTAAAGCCATTGCAAATAGAATGAGAGATATTCTACCCCGCATCATAGATCCATGCCAGGGAAGCTCTGTCCAGGGTAGGTCAATCTTGGATGGAGTTATCATAGTTCATGAAGCTCTGCACTCGCTCATAAGACTAACAGGTCTATTTTTGCCCTCAAGCTTGATATGAACAAAGCATTTGATAGGCTAAATTGGGACTTTCTGATTGTTGTCCTCCTTAAGTTTGGTTTTCACCACCAATGGGTTAATTTGATCAAAGAATGTATTTCTAAAGCATGGTTCTCGATTCTAGTTAATGGAACAACTGCTGGTTACTTTCAAAGTCATAGAGGAATTCGGTAGGGGGACCCTATCAGCCCCATGTTATTCATCATTATGGTAGAAGCTTTAGGTAGAACCATAAAAAATGCTTGTAGTTCAAGGCTAATATCGGGAATCAAGGCAACATCTCTCACTAGGGTTGTTTCTCACCAACAATTCATCGATGATACCCTTATATTGACTAAGGCATCAGTGGTTGAGGCCAAAATAATTAAATACATCCTGCAACTCTACGAGGACGTTGCTGGTCGAAAGTTAATTTTAGTAAAAGCAAGTTATATTTCTTGAACACCCCCATTCAGAGGTAAGGAAGGATTGCAAAAATTTTAGGGTGTGATATAGCAAACCTCCCCACTTCGTATCTTGGTCTCCCTCTTTTCATTGGTTCTCCGAGAGAGTCAATGTGGGACAGGGTTATTGAAAGAATTCAAAAAAACTTGTTGGATGGAAAGGTCATCTTCTATCTCAAGCAGGAAAGTTGACCCTCACTAAGGCCTCTCTTTCGAGCATTCCAGTCTATTTCCTCTCCATTTTCAAAGCCCTTGTGAAGGTTTTCCAAAAATTTGAGAAACTCCAAAAAGAATTTTTATGGACTGGATCAGAGGAGAAAAAAGGATACACCTTGTAGGATGGACCAAAGTGTGCAGACTCAGGGAAAATGGGGGCTTAGGTCTGAGGAGAATTGCTCATATAAATTTAGCTTTACTAGCTAAGCAGGATGGCATCTCATTTCTGGTGAAGAAAATGAATGGACAACTATCATCAAATGAAAGTATCTTCAAAATATGGAATTTCTAAGTGACTCAGTTCCAATCATAGGTTCTGCTTTTTGGAAAGCAATTCTTAATTGTAAGGAAATCATCAAAAAAGGTTTAAGATGGGTTTTAGGCAATGGTGAGAGGATAAATTGTTGGAATGATAGGTGGGCTAAGGATGAACCACTGACGCAATATCCTAACTTAGCCCGAATTAGAGATATCATAGAAGAACTCATTGGCAGAAAAGTCTTCGATTATATGGTTGAGGATAGAGGTAGAATGAAGTGGAAACAAATAAGAATTCAGGGATTTCAAGTGGAATCAAATGATCTTTGTAACATTCTCGAGAAATAGTTTATCCCCATGAGACCCAAGGAAGATCAAGTGACCTGGGCTCCTACGAAAAATGGGCAGTTCATTGTTAAATCAGCTTACAAGCTTCGCTTGATGACGAGGATTTTGTCCTCCAAAAGGACTTAGTTTGGATAAAAAATTTAATTCCAAAAATTGTAGTCTTTTCATGGTCTGGTTATCCAAGGAAGAATTCTAACCATTGATAATATGATGCGTAAAGGTATTTGTATCACTAATCATTGTTATCTATGCAGGGCTAATTGGGAGACCATTTATCACATTTTCCTTGAGTGCCCTTTTTCCTTGACTGTCCTAAGTGGGGTTTTTCAGGCCTTCAATATTTCATGGGTTAAACCAGCCATCGTACTTGATTTGTTCATCTAGTGGCCTTGCCCCTTTTCAAGCCAAAGACTTAGATACATGTGGAAAATTTGTCTCAATCACTATCTTTGGCAGGTGTGGTTAGAAAGGAACCATAGAGTCTTTAATGAGTCTATCCATGATCATCAAACTATCATTGCCAGGATCCTATCCTTTGCCAATGAGAATGTGAACCTTATCCCTTTTGATAGTTGTAAACCTCATCTGTAGGAGACCACGATTGCTCAATATTTAAGCTTAACCTTGTTAGATGAGTCTGTGCCTAGGGTAGTCAACCCTAGAGCCAATGTTAAGTGGTCTCCACCTCCTACGGGTTGGTTTAAGCTTAATTTTTATGGAGCAGCTAAGGACAATCCTGGTAGAGTAGGCGTTGGTGGCATTGTGCGAGATCATAATGGGAATATGATGCTTGCATTTTTTGAATATTTGGGAACAAGGATGAACAACGAAGTTGAAGCTAGAGCTATGTGGAGAGGCCTTCAAATGACTCAAGACTTAGAAGGCAATTTGATCATAGAAGGAGACTCTATGCATGTTATAAATCTCCTCAATAATTGGAAAACACCTCCTTGGAGGATTAAAACAATTGTTGAAGAGGCTAGGATCCTTTTCCAGGGAAGACAGGACAGAAAAGCCCAACATGTCTTTCGAGAAGCTAACAAAATTGTTGATAAGCTGGCCAATTTGGGTGTCGATGGTGACGGACTTTTCAAATGGGAACACGGTGTCCCGAGTGAAGTAGAGGAGCTTATTCAACAAGAATGCCAAGAATGATAGTCAAATTTACCAACAGGGAAGGCACTGTAAGTTCGAAGGCTAGGAGTATTCCCGTCTCTTTTTTGAATTGGACTCACAATAAAAATTATCTGAGCTGTCAGTCTTCGTGGATGCTGCTTGGAAATACCACAAAGACTAATGGGGACAGTCACATGTCAGATAACATGGCTCCTAGTCATCTTAGTAATTTGAGGTTGGTTGATAATCACAGGGAAGGAAAGAAACGACAATATAAGACTTCGAACCAAAGCCACGTGGACCACCAGATAGCCACCGCCATAAATCTAGCCAACAGGTTCACTTCTCCAAGGCTGATTGGCCAAGATAGTATGTGGTACCAAAGCATGTCATATACGGAAGAAAGCAATTACCAAAGAATTATTAAGAGTAACTATCAATACAGAGCTTGTGGGAGTTTTTTTCAGTACTCTGCTATGTGTGTCTACAGCTTTTTGTTTCTCCATTGTCTCAAGGAAGGGATCCGTGTCTGTTTCTTTTTTGTAATTATGATGCATGTGTGTTTTCTCGGGGTATACCCAAAATGTTGTATGGGAAGTTTCTTTTTGATAACAGGCTATGTGCCTTACCGGATGTAATGGCTTTGGCGGCATGTAGATTTTACATATATAGGATCCTTAGTAAGGATATGTTCATCAACAACCCTGGGCTGATTTTTGTAAAAGGTTTTGGGTCAACCTGTAAAACCCGGTATTAATGCTATAGTATCTTATCTACCAAAAAAAAAATCTTTAAAACCAATCATTAGTTTTAGTACAGGAACCATCTCTCTTTGAAGATTGGGCTGAAGGACATCTCTTTCCTTTGGCCTTTAAATGTTGGCCAGGTCTAAGGTGCACAAATAATATTTTATACTTAGGTAGATTCATGACCAATAGTTTTTGGCATGCCCAGTGGGACCCTAAAAAGTTCCATTTTTAAACAATATTAAGGTTTTATGTTTGCATTTGTATTGTATTATTAGAACATCTGGTGACTCAGCTTTACCTAGAAGCCTCCAAACGTGAAGTGAGAAAAAGTTTCATGATCACAAGATCAAAGGAAAAAAATCTAGAAGATTCGGTTGAGTTTTATGAGCTTGACACCCAAGTGCTAGGAGAACACACTAGGTTAGTCACTCTGGATATTCCATCAAGTGTAATATCTTCTTAGTTAGTTGGTGTATTCTCTATTCCTTTGAGTCTTGCTAGTACATCCACTAGTTTTCCACCTCCCCAACCACACACTCTAGTCCACATGAACCAAAATTTACCACCACAACCACCAAGGAAGTTCCCAGCATGGAATAACTCTGGACCTTTGAACTTGTAAGCTCAGAAACCAAATTTTCAAGCAACAATAAAGGCTTTGCCTACTTACAATGGTGCGTGGAATATGACTTATGAGCATGTCCAATACGTGGCTGCCTTGGTGATGATCCATAGCATCACAAACAAGGATATAATGGTAAGATTTCTCGTTCAATATCTCAGAGGTAATTTGCTTTACTTGTAATGATAGTTATAGCCTACCATCATTACTACCTAGGACTAGTTGGTTGAATTGCTAATTAAAGGTTTCAACGAACAAGTGGATTCATTCTCCCTATTGCATTAGTTTACCACTATTCAGAGGCATCTACAAGAGGAAATTATGGACAAATTTTAGGTTCACCCAAACTTGACATAGAGTTCCTAATGATCTCCGATCGACTCCTGAGTAGACGATATTTTACTACCTCTGAGCATTCAACTTAGACATCAGTATGGCCATCTGATATTCCAATTTCAACACATTTCTTGATTTGTATTCTGCTGCACAAAAGGTTGAAGCTGACCTAATTGTTATTGGTAAGCTTCCACCAAAAATAATAATGCCTATTTTCTCGACCTTCCATAGTATTTGTACGCTAATGCATCTTCTCAACCTTTGCCCATGTCCCACATGTATCCAATCCCTTCATGGAATCTGAGTACATCTCAAACCATGATGATAGTTTATATCCCATAATTTCTTGCTTCAACCATTTCGTAGTTACCCACTATGGTTCCATTACCAGCATTGCTATCCCCACCTGTACCTCTTCCATTACCATCTTTGTCGATGCCCTCAAATATCGATCCACAAGAAAAGGTGTTGAAAGAGTTACAATCAATGAACTCATCCATAAGAGCAATGGGTAATGAGATCATAATTATTAAAAGAAAATAGGTTGAAAGATATTTCCAACATAGGAGATTTCAATTATCATCGATCACCAAGGAGCAAGCAACTTCAAACAGTAAGGCACTTGAGAGAAATCTTACTATGCTAACAAATAAAGAAGCGGGTACATCATGACAAAATATACTGGTGCTCTATGTGCAATGATCTACATGGCAAGGAAAATTGCATGGTTCACCTGAACTATGTGCAGATATCGGTGGAGAGTTCTTCTGGTGGTCAAATAAACATGATCATAGATGTTGACTATAATTTATTGGTCCCTTATAAAGATAAATTTTTAGTTCTCACAAGAGTTGGAAGAAAACCCGTCATCATGGACCCAACTAAGATGGAGCTCCTGAAGGTACCCACTGACTCAAAGGTGCAAAATGAGAAGAAACAATCACAAGTAAAGGCAATGTTTTCAATGCCCAAGTTAGATGCACCTATCCTATTGAAATATCTTTTACCTCCATGAGCGAAAGAAAGAGTGCAAGAAAAGGCTTAAACTTTGTAATAGAAAGCTAAAACAGAGGAACAGGCTAGGAAAAAACTCAAATACCCATCCTTGACCAAGCGTTATAGGGTATAAGATACATAGTAGTATCAAAGCAAATATGAGGCTTCCAATGAAGGAAAATAATCCTGTGCATCCACGTATAATATTGTCAAATAATTGAAGAGGATTCTAGCTAAGGTGAGTCTCTACAATGCACTACAATTGCTTGAATAAGTGGATTTGTTGTAAGAATCGTTGAAATTTGTAAAATACAAAGGGAAGAATCTGACTCAGATAGTGTTAGCTCAAATGCTGACAACTTTTGCTACTAGAAAGAATAGACCACCTCCTTTCTATATGTCTCTCAAGATGGAAGGTTGGATTGTGCACAATTACATTATTGATTCAAGTATGATAATGAATGTTATGCCAAAGCCAGTTTGTGACATTATGGGTATGGAATACACAAGGAACAACCCTAGAATTTTATAATTAGATGGAATCTCTATCTGGATAGTGGGGTTTATCAAATATATCCCTATCATACTACATAAAATACCTCAGATTACTATGATCCAAGAGGTGGTTGTGGTTGATTTGGAGCCTTACTTCAGCGTGTGTCTGTCATGGGAGTTTACTGCCAAGTTGGAAGGCTACCTTTCTTTGGACTATTCTCATTTGGAGATTCCTATAAAAGGGAGAAGAATATAAATTTATAATGAGAAACCTTCGACTTATCACATAGATAATATTGAAGAAGAAGATAAACCCATGAATTTTGTCAACTTGATGACCGAATAAATGGAGGAATTAGATTTGATGGAAGAAGTTTTGGATGAACTTTGGACAAAAGAGGAGTTTTCAATTCTCGATTTTAATGCCATGATGGAGGCTGAAATTGGTTGTTACACCATAACTAAGCCTGAAAAAGTTAAAGCGAAGGTGTTTGATGATAAATATCTTTTTCCTGATCAATTATAGAAGTTGTACTTTGATGATTATAGGTGTAAGAATGGCACAAGAACTAGAATCATTCTCATTTTTTCTTCTAGCATACGAAAGACATATTCGTACTGACTGACCTAGAGTTGTACGAACAACATCATCGAGTATGAAGAAATCTACTTGGGTTTGAAAAAGATAGAAAAACTCAGGATCAAACAACTACAAATATTTGAAAATTCTGAGCTAATTGTCGATCATGTGACCGGTAAGTGTGTTTCAAAGAAAAATTATATGAAGGCATACCATAATAAATTTTGGGACCTCTTTTAGGCTTGTACAACATTGAAAATTCAAGCAATCTCACGATAGCATAATAAGCATGTTGATCTCCTGGCATCCCCTGACGTTAATTTTTTCCTAGTTGAGCATGTGGTGAGAAATCCCAAGACTATCAGGTTAGTTTATAGACCTTTAATCCCTAAAAAAAATATACACTGATAAGTGTTTGAAAGTTACGAGCAGCGTAAAAATTTCTTGCTAAGATAAGCTAGTAATTCGGAAGAGAGAACACTTAATGAGGAAGAAGTCGAGGTTTTGATCTAGCTACGGAATAATCATATTCCAAAATGATCGATTACATTGGAGAGTCTCTTTGACCAAAATGATAGAGCCAAAAAGCATAAGATCAAGGTGGATGAGAAGGAATACACTGAAATGCAGTTGGGACCCGAGAAGTTGATAAAAGTTGGCATTGATTACACTCAAGAGGAGTTGGACCAGATTAAAGAATTATGTCATGAGTACCCAAACATTGTTGATTGGAGCTACTAGGATTTGAAAGGCTACAAAAAATATGTAATCCAAGATACCTCTAAGTTGTAGAAAGGAGTAAAACCCTTCATGCAAAAGAAAATATCGATCAATACCAATATTAAAATCTTGATGAAAGCATAACTACTAAAAATGCTAGATGCCAAAATCATCTACCTGATTAAGAACTCTACCTGGGTAGCAAATATGGTACCTGTGAGAAAGAAGAATGGGGATATTCACCTTTGTGTGGACTTTTGAAATTTAAACCAGTCATCTTTAAAGGATCACTATCCGCTATCA
The DNA here is from genome assembly GCA_028583015.1 of Wollemia nobilis. NCBI lineage: Eukaryota > Viridiplantae > Streptophyta > Pinopsida > Araucariales > Araucariaceae > Wollemia > Wollemia nobilis. The sequence goes on along the minus strand of JAQPPZ010006081.1, from coordinate 31,345 downwards.
TAAATTGATCAGATTCTTCATGTGGTTTCTGGTGCTTAGAGATTCTCTTTGTTAGACGGATTCTTTGGCTATAACCAAATTTGGGTCAAGGATGAAGACCAATATAAAACAACATTCACCATAAAATGGGGAACTTTTGCTTATCAATGGATGTTGTTTGGTCTCTCAAATGCTGGCACAATTTTTTAGAGAGCGATAGATGTAGCTTTTAGAGAGTTTTTGAATCATTTTATTGTGATTTATTTGGATGACATAACCATTTTCTATCATAACAGGGAGGATCATAGTCTACATCTGAGACAAGTGTTCAAAAAGTACTGGGAGTTTGAAATATCAATCAACCCAAAGAAGTCCATCTTCATGGTAGAATAAGGAAAGATCCTAGGCCATGTTATTTTAGAAGAAGATTTGACTATAGATCCAACTAGATTTCAGGCTCTTCTAAAGCTTCCATTGCCAACTAGTAAGAAGTATTTGCAATAATTTTTGGGTAGATAAACTTTGTTTGAAATTTTATTTTCAATTTCATCCAAGTGGTAAAGCCAATGACTAATTTGTTAAAGAAGAATTTTGAGTTCAAATGGACTGAGCAAAGGAAGAAATCATTCAAGAAAATCAAAGAAAGGATCGCTCAAGCCCTAGTGCTGGTAAATCTTGATTACTCAAAATACTTTATCATGTACATCGTTGGTGAGAAAGAAAGCTATGTAGCAATGCTTACGTAGAAAGGAGATGATGGAGATGAGTGATCGATTGCTTTCTTGATCCAAGTCATCCAACTACATGAAGAAAAATATAATTTCATTGAAAAGCAAGTATATGTGATGATGAAATCCTTGAAGAAGTTTCAATATTTTATTTCTCAAAGTAAAACAATAGTTTATGTTGTTCATCCAGATGTCTAGAGTTTCATCATTCAAGGAGAGCTTAGAGATAAAAGAGTTGGTTGGGTCTCTGAGATCCAAGAGTACGACATTGAAATCCATCCAACCTAGCTAGTTTGGGATTGAGCATTATGTCAAGATCTAGCAAAAAGTGTTGCATCTGAATCCATGATTTACCAACTCAAATATTCAGTGAGAAATTTTACTAATCGCTCTGGTGATCATGATTAGACAAAGGACCTTGTCAAATATTTTTAGTTAGGAAGATGTCCTCCACACCTTAATACCTCATAAAGAAGGAGATTCAAAATCTAGTCTCTTAGGTACATGATGCTACCAAATGGGCTGTTCCATAAAACATTGATGGAGTACTCCTTAGGTGTGTCTGAGAATCAGAGAAACAAAGAATTCTAGAGGAGTTTCACTCTGGTCTATGAGGAGGCCATTATATAGGGAGGCCAATGGTATTGAAGATTATCAAAGCAGGATATTTCTGGCCTACTCTCTTTGCATACGCTTTAAAATTTAGCTAGAATTGTGACAAGTGCTAGAAATATGTTTGTAGAAGCAAGAATGCATATTTACCCCTTTATTTGATTCAAGTAGAAGAACCATTTCAACAATGGGGCTTACACTTTATTGGGGTCATCAATCCCAATTTCTCTGTCAAACACAAATACGTCTTGACAGTAATCGACTATTTCACCCGATGGTCAAAAGCAATCCCCACCAAGAAGGTAGATCAAGCAATAGTTATTGCTTTCCTTGAAGGTTTAATTACTCATTTTGGCATACCTGATGCAATCATAACAGACAATGGGACTCCCTTTATCGGTGCCAAAACCAATGAATTTATGGATAAGTATGGGATTTACTTGAAGATATCATCTAACTATTCCTCGTAGGGAAACGACTTGGTTGAGTCCACAAACAAGAATTTATTGAGAATTCTAAAGAGGACCCTGGGTGATAACAAGCGCAGTTGGCACTTGCTCTTGAATCAAGCATTATGGGTCAATCGTATCTCCATGAATAAATCCATTAAGATATCTTCTTATGCCCTAGTGTATGGTAAAGATGTAGTGTTACATATTCATATTGAATTGCCGGCTCTTCAGTCATGGCACTTGTATGGTGAAGATGATGAATCTAATCCCATGAGCATAAGATTGGCACAAATTTTATAGTGGGAAATATCATACAATACCTTCATGGAGCATGCCCATATTACACAAAAATGGTTTGACAATAAAACTTCTAAGAAGTCGTTTAAGGTGGGTGATCTAGTGCTGAAATGGAATGAAAAAAGGCTAATCCTAACAAGTATCACAAGTTTTAAGTGATATAGGAGGGTCGTTCCAGATTTCAAGCGTGAATTAGGTCAACTCATTTTATTTGTAGGATATGGATGACCGTACACTACCAATTCCCATAAATGGTCTTCATTTGAAGGCCTATCATCAATGACAAAATTTTGAACAAGTATGTATATATGTACATAAGTTGTTATGTTATTTTGTTTTTAGTTGAGTGTTTTTTAAAATGATACAAGATAAAAATATATATATATATATGGATGAAATATTATCATTGGAAGAATTTTATTCTATCCCAAGCAAGTGTTTTAGCCCCAAAATTATGTCCTTGCCAAGTAAAATGTTTTCGCACAAAAATATTTTAAAAGAAAAAGAAAAGGGGGCTTTTCACTCATATGCATGGCAAAAATCATTAAAAGAAAAAAATGGCAATTTATTTCGAAGGCAAAGTCAAAGTTAGTTTTTTCAAAGGCATGATTTGCTTTTAAAAAGTACCCCACTTTTTAATTATGATAAAAAAAGAGGGGAGATAAAAAGGGAAAAAGGAGGAAAAAAAAGAGAAAAAAAAAGGCAAAAGCAAAAGATAAAAACTTTTATTTTTGCCCCACAAAAAAAATTTGTCTTGTTTATCTATTTTCGAGGTGAAATCCTCAAGTAATCCCTCGAAGACGTTTTCAAAGCAAAATTGCTAAAAAAATTTAAAAAATGCATGCTTTTTCGAGAACTCCAGTTGGTGGTGCTAAGTTCGACAAAGGAGGTAAAACTAATTTTGCCCTGCTTTTTTATGCAAAGCACTCTCAATTAAAGCTTATTTTTTAGCAATAAGCTTTTTCGGGGTGAAGTTGGAGATGAATTATTTTAAAAGGACCCTCAAGCATGGATTTTTGCCAAGCAGCAAGTGGGAGACCATTTTCGAAGTGCAAGTGTCTTGGTATTTTTGCCTAGTAGGTTTTTTGATAGGAAGGATGCACCTAGCTGATGTTTTTTGTTGGCTTGTGTTGATTTTGGAGTGAACCCCGATTAATTGCAGAAAATCAAGATAATTTTGTTGATGAAAGCTCTTAGAAGATGTTTTGGCAGTTTAATGCAGCGTAATTAATATTTTTACCCCCGAAGAGCGCCCATCATTCACACGTGGAATTTTTCATTCCTGGATTAAGCGATTAAATACCCAAATTGTGCTTTTCAATATAAAAGCAATTGAGTTCAAAGTTTAAAAAATATTTATAGTGCAAGGGCATTATTGGCAGTTAATGGGTAATTAATTTTTCATTAAAAAATGTGCCAAGTGAAAGAACCAAGGAGCACGTTCACTCGAATTCCTCAAAAATGCCACCCGCATTAAATATGGTAGTTGGGGTGAAATTCATAAAAGGGGTGAATCAAAAGCTTGCAATCGAAGAAAATATTGAGATTATTTTCCTAAGCATTACCAAATTAATTTATTAGCATATCGAATTGCTGCTTTATTGCAAATTTATCATACTGTTGCAATAAAGCTGATCGTACAAGGATGGAAGGGAAAACTACTGAATCAACAAAAGTTTTTGAGCCCAAAAAAGCACAAGGAGGTAAAAAAGCAAAACAAGCTAGGAGGAATAAAAATACAAACCTTGATCCATATTATGATATGTTGGCTTAGATTGGAGACTATACTATTTTGAACAAAGGCATAAAGAAATTACACCAGGATGTGGAGACTACTATCAAGCAAGGTTTGACACTGGAAAGCCCATTAACCATTGCTAATCATGTGAAGCTTTCTTGGTACCTATGTACACCCATGCATCCTTACCCCAAGTTGGTTATAGTGATTTAATTTATTTTTTTTATTGAGTAAATACTTCTTATACATATACATATCCATCATGGGGATTGAACCCGGGTCACATCATCGATAATGCAAGTGGCGTTCTTTCCGATAGACCACATCACTAGGATTTCAAAATTTTATCAGCCTACAACAAGAGTCATTCATAATGTGAAGGGAGAAATTATTAACCATTTCACCCAACGCAGTCAGAGAGGTGTTTGCTTGTGGGGTGAAGCCTTCCTCGGATGTCATGTTCAAAAATATGAATCTTAAGGAATAAGAAAAGAGGTACCAATAAACTATGACGTTGTGATAGTTCATGGAGAACCAATTGATAAAGGCACCACAGTTTGTAGAGTTGCCAAACTTACTAAAACCTTTGACGAAGTTTAAAAGTTTGAATATGTATTCCATGTTGGCTTAGGTGTTTGGTCTTCCTACCGATACCATGATGTATAAATGGCAAGCAACACTGGTGCAATGTATTTCATAGGTATAATTTTATGTCCCGATGACCATGCAAGCAAGCACAAACCCCATTTTATTTGACTGGATGGATTATGTGGCTCAAGCAATGCACACCCATTTGGAGAGGATATAGAGCGAAGAAGCATTTTTATTCAAGCACGCTTCATTTTTGGCCTGGTGTTTCTTCTTTTACATGCACCAACATTTTTCTTTCATAGCATTCAAGCAAGTCGATGGGGTAAACAGGAAGCTACCCGTTTATTCATGGACTCCAAGCTTGTCTAGGAGGGAGTCATTTTACAATTTCAATCGCATGTTTTTGGGTCCCATCCTCAAACTTATTTTTGGCACATGTGAAAAAGTGCTAAGAACAATGAAGGAAGAAATTGTTGCTAAGGGGAAATGAGATATTTTCTTGTTAATGCAGGGCATTGTGTGTTGGACATTTTGAGCTCATTCAGTTGTCATTGATGTCAAGGTGAGAAGTTGTCATTGATGCCAAAGTGAACACATGAAGTTGTCATTAATACCATGGAGTACACCATCATTAACACCAGGAGCAATGTGAAGAGTTGAAGAAAAGTTATCAAAATATTATTCTATAAGGGTTTTTGTTTAGACATCTTGATGGCAAAATTAAGGTTTTTATTAAAACCATGGTGGCAGAATAATATTCATCAAATCAATGGAGTACAATTTAAAGGTTTAAATTTTATCCCAAGGAAGGCTTTAATTTTTATTAAAGTCAAAGGTTTATAAATATAATTTATAAAATTTAAATTCTTTTAGAATTTAAATAATTTATAAATTATAAAAGGTTTTAAAATGCATCGACATCATCAAATTAAAAAGGAGCACCGATGTCCATGGCAAAAGGAGGAGCATGTATAAATACCACGCCAAAGAACATTCAACCTTACCCTTCTTCGATTTAATTTTATGTGACCAAAGAGAAAGAGAATTCATGCAATCATTGAGGAAGAAGACAAACTTGTGTTGTCTTTTAGTGCCAGGGAAAGGATGAAAAGGTAGGAGAAGGCCTCACTCCCATTGGACACGGTGGTCCATTGGCACAACATGTTTTGTGAGAGCATTGGGAGTGGAAGTGTCCACGATCGATTCACGTGGAAGTTAGTTGGTATGTTCGTCTTGAGCGCCAAGGGGAGAGCCTTTTGGCACGTGCTCGTTTTGAGCGCCAGGCTTGGGAGAAAGAGCACGAGGTGCTCCTAAGTTCTTCAAACGTGTGTCTAGCACACGCGGTGGTCAAGCCCACGGCTAGAGCGCTCATGAAGGCAGAGATTGTGGGTTCGAATCCCACTAGTGGCAAAGGTAATTTTTGATTAAAATTTTATTTTACCTAAAGTTTTTCTAAGGGTTTATTTGGAGTTATAAGGGTTTATGAAAGGTTGTTTTATTGATAATTGATTTGTGTTATTTGGAGTTATAAGGGTTTATGAAAGGTTGTTTTATTGATAATTGATTTATGTTATTTGGAGTTATAAGGGTTTATGAAAGGTTGTTTTATTGATAATTGATTTATGTTATTGGAGTTATAAGGAAAGTGGATTTGATTTTTGCCAAAGTTCTTTTTGCCATTAAATATGATTAAAGAGGTTTTGAGTTAATTTTGGTGGATGTTAAATTTATTTTTAGTTGGGAGATTATAAGGTGTTATTGGATAAATATTTTATGTATGTTGATGGTTGTTTTGAAAGGTGGAGTGATAAGGTGTAATTGAGTTTTTGCATTATATTGTGAGAAAGATTTATCTTCTAACCTCTTTGAGTTTGGCATAGAAGTGTTTGTGGTTGTGGCAGATTTATGAGATCCCTTCATCATCAAGAAAAAGGTATGAGCACATTCTTCCATAGTTGAGTTGATTGATTGGTTTTCTGGAAAATAAGTTTGGAGTGAAAAGGACTTGATTAGGGTTTCCTATTGAGTGTGTTGAGTTAATGCTTCAAGGTTTTCTGGAATAAAGAATTGTTGTTAAAACCTTGTTTTATAAGCATTGTTGTTGAAGCCATTGGTTGTTGAGCAAATAACTTGAATTAGGGTTTGAGTATCATTGCTATGTGAAGATTGTTTTATAAGCATTGTTGTTGAAGTGAGTTGTTGAGCAAAGAACTTGAACTAGGGTTTGAAAAGAACATGAGTATCATTGTTATGTGAGATTTGTTGTTGAGCATTGTTGGAAATATTTTGAGTTAGTGTTTATATGCTTGGACTAGGGTTTGTGAGCAAGGGTTGTTTCATTGAGTGATTGGTTGAGTAGAGTTGGTTGAGCCTAGTCAAGTGGATGTGTGAAGTGATTGTTCAAGTTCCATAAAATAAACTATTCTATATTCTAAATTGAGTTGAGAAAGTGATTGAGCATTGAGTTGAATTTGAAGTATATTGAGTCTCTAAAAATTCTCCTTATGTTTCTAAGAGAGTGATTGAAAGTGATTGAGCATTGTGATAAGTATAGAACATATTGAGTCTCTAAAAATTCTCTTTATGTTTCTATGAGATTGGACAAGTTTTGTGTGGACTTGTTGAGCAGATTTGAGGTAAGTCTTTGAGGAGACTTGTGGACTGATTTTGTGTGAGATTTTGTGGAAGCTTACAATATAGATTTGGATAAGTTCTTGAGAGGACTTATTGAGTATAATTGAGCAAGTTCTAGAGAGGACTTGTAGAGAATATTTGAGCAAGTTCTAGAGAGGACTTGTAGAGTAGTTTTGAGCAAGTTCTAGAGAGGACTTGTAGAGAATTTGAGAGTTGGAGATTGGACAAGTTCTAGAGAGGACTTGTGGATAGATTAGTGTGAGATTTTGTGGAATCTTACAAGGCATATTTGAGATAAGTCTTTGAGAAGACTTGAGAGTAGAGTTGATTGATTTGTTCAAACCTTGAGTTAAGGTTTGGGGCAGATCCATAGAGAGTTGAAGCCTTGAGTTAAGGCTTGAGGATAGAGATCAAGGATAGATTTGTGCTAGATCGAAGGACTATGTTTAGTGTAGATTTGAGAGCAAAGTTTGGTGTAGATTTGAGGATAGGTTTGTGCTAGACTAGAGATAGATATTGAGAAGATTTGTGCTAGACCGAAGGACTGTGTTTAGTGTAGATTTGAGATAGAGCTTTGGAGGTGATAGAGCAGAGAGGACAGTAGTCTCTAGTGGATAGAGATCCATTAGCTAGGGTAGTGAGGATAGGTCTTCTGAGTGGGGACAAGAGTCTTCAGTGGAGAGAGATCCACAAGCCAGTGTAGTGGAGGCAGTAGTCTTCTAGAGGATCACCATCCAGAGTAGAGGAGAAGGAGTTCTCCTATGGATAGAGATCCATGAACTTGATTTAGGGGATTGGTATCTCCATTGGATAGAGGTCCATAAATATTGTAATAGGGAAAGGATTCCCAAGAGATTGATTGAGAAAATTTTAGTGAAATATTTTCTCTGTGGATGTAACCCACATTGGGTGAACCACGTTAAATTGGTGTCTCTATTGTGTGTGGTGATTTGTGCATTGATTTGATTACTGTTATTGATATTGCTATCTATACATTGCATAATATTGATTTGGAAAGAAAAGTAAAAAGTGATCTTATACTGTTCACCCCCCTCTTAGTATAAGCTTGTGTTCTTCAATTGGTATCAGAGTGGGTTCCTTCAGAAGAGTTTAATAGCTTGAAGGAAAAGCTAACAAGAACACAATGGATTCTAAGAATGGGTCCTCAGATAATTCAGCACTAGTATTTGATGGAAGTGACTATATATATTGGAGTATGAGAATGAAGATCTACCTGATGGCACTTGGCAATGAAATTTGGGAAGCAGTTGATATTGGATACGATCCTTTAATTAATCCTCCTATAGATAAGGAAGGTAAGCTCCTACAACATTACAATTCAAAAGCAATGAATGCACTTTTGAGAGGTTTGCATAGAACAGAGTCTATGAAAGTTATGCATTGTCAAACTACAAAAGAAATGTGGGATAAATTACAAGGTATATATGAAGGAGATAAAAGTGTCAAGAAAGCAAAGATACGAAATCTCAAAGGATAATTTGAAGCATTAAGAATGAAGGATGAGGAAAATATTAGTACTTATCTACTTCGAATTGATGAGGTTGTTAATGATATGCAAGGACTTGGAATGAAGATTGATGAATCAGATGTTTGTGATAAAGTCTTAAGAACTCTTCCAAAAATATTCAGTGAAAAGGTTTCTACTATAGAAGTGTCAATGGATGGTGATTCTTTGACAAGAGATATGTTGCTTGGTATGCTTACAACATTTGAGATGAGAACAAAATATCCTATTCCCCAGAAGGAAGCAACCTTCAAAGCAATCAAGAAGACAAAGGGTAAGAAGTCAAAATCAAGCAATGAGTCATCCAGTGATGAAGAAGCTAATTATGGTAGAAGAGATAAGGATTCTAGAAGATCTAGAGATCTAAAATCTATTAAATGTTTCAATTGTGGAAAGTATGGATATTTTGCAACAGATTGTCAAGAAGCTAAGAATAACAATGGTGAAGAAAAATAGGATCACAGGAACAGGGAATCAGAAAGATACAGGCACCAGAAGAAAAGCAAGGATGGACAAAGCAGACAAGGAAAGAAGTTCTTTCAAAGACAAAAGAGGAGCTACTATGCAGATAAGGCAAGTAAGTACTCAAGTGATAGTGATGCTAGTTTTTCAGATAATGATAGAGATGAAGTCCTATTTATGATTGAAGAAAAAGAGCAAGTTAAGAAAAGGACTCTAGTAATTCTCAAGTGTTTTAGATGTGGTAACTTTGGACATCTTGAAGATAGTTGTACAAGGGATGGTTATAGTTTTAGTGATGATGAATATGAAGATACACTTGAAGGACTAGAAGAGAATATTCTAATGGCACTAGAAGAAGGAAAAGATGATCCTATAGAAGATAAGCCAATAGAAAATAAAGATGTGGACAAAGGTAAAAAAATAGAGGAATATTTAGAAAAGGATGGATATGATCTCAAGGGAGAACTTATTTATGCTCTTGACATGGTAAAGAAGGTAAGAAAGCAACACTCTAAACTTGAAATTCAGTTTCAAGAATGTGATGAAGAGAGAAGATTGCTTATAGAGGATTTAGAAAAATCAAAGGCTAAGGCAAAAAGGTTCAAGGATAAGTTAGAAGCAAAGATCTTAGAATGTGAAAAGTTAGCACAAGAAGTGGCACTACTAAGAGAAGATTTAGAAGACTCCAAAGTCAAGATAAAAGGGTTCAAAAATAGCTCAAAGAACTTGGATAAGTTCATCAAGGTACAAAAGCCTACATCAAGAAAAACAGGTCTTGGATTTGAACAAAATCAAAAGAAATGGGAAGGAGAGTCAACCTCAAGTTTTGGAGGAGAAGAAACTTTAGATGAAGATACTTCAGAAGAAGATAATGTAAAATAAAGTGAGACATCTGAGGATGAGTTGGACAATAGAGAGTTCAACAAAAATAGGAACAATGCACAAAGAAGATACATATGGAACAACAATCAGAATAGGTCAAGAGAGACTAAGAGACCAATGAGGTCAAGACAAGGAAACTTCAATGGAAGATGTTTTTCATGTCACAGGTTTGGGCACATGGCTTCACAGTGTAGGACACATGAAAGATAGGAATATGGGAACATACAACTTTTCCATGGGTATTGCTACTCATGTAATCAGTTTGGTCACAAGGCAATGAATTGTAGGGTTCATGATAGAAGAGGATATGGCTTCACTAGGAGAAATCCTAAGACATTTGCACCTCCAAGGAATAATAACATTAAGTGTTATAAGTGCAATAATGATGGTCACACAACAAAGTGGTGTAGAGCAGACATTCCAGAAACAAGTATGAACAGGAATAGGAACATGGAATAGGAACAAGAATATGAACATGGATATGAATAGGAATAGGAACAGGAACATGGATATGAATAAGAACAAGAACAGGAACATGGATATGAATAGGAAGAGGAACAAGAACATGAATGTAGACATGGACAGGAACATGGATATGGAAAGAAACAGTCAGAGGAATCAGAAGGATCAGATAAGAAGGAAAGAGGATAAAGGTAAAGAACAGTGCTTTCTAGGAGTAGAAATACTCCCACCCCAGAATTAACCACCTCAAGAGGAGGTGGGGGAGGGGCTAAGCTAAGAGGCTCATTCTTAGCCCCGAGCCCCAAAGGTGACCCTTTGCCATTGATGTCAAAGGGGGAGAGATTTGAGTAAGGGGGAGAGATTTGGTATTTGAGAAAAGAGGAGAGAGCATTGAGCTAGGGGGAGCAATGTCCCAAGGGGAGCAGAACAAAGGAAAGGTCAAGTTTTTGGTAAAAATAAGTTGGGTTGCCATCAATGACAAAGGGGGAGATTGTTGGACATTTTGAGCTCATTCAGTTGTCATTGATGTCAAGGTGAGAAGTTGTCATTGATGCCAAAGTGAACACATGAAGCTGTCATTAATACCATGGAGTACACCATCATTAACACTAGGAGCAATGCGAAGAGTTGAAGAAAAGTTATCAAAATATTATTCTATAAGGGTTTTTGTTTAGACATCTTGATGGCAGAATTAAGGTTTTTATTAAAACCATGGTGGCAGAATAATCTTCATCAAATCAGTGGAGTACAATTTAAAGGTTTAAATTTTATCCCAAGGAAGGCTTTAATTTTTATTAAAGTCAAAGGTTTATAAATATAATTTATAAAATTTAAATTCTTTTAGAATTTAAATAATTTATAAATTATAAAAGGTTTTAAAATGCGTCGACATCATAAAATTAAAAAGGAGCACCGACGTCCATGGCAAAAGGAGGAGCGTGTATAAATACCATGCCAAAGAACATTCAACCTTACCCTTCTTCGATTTAATTTTATGCGACCAAAGAGAAAGATAATTCATGCAATCATTGAGGAAGAAGACAAACTTGTGTTGTCTTTTAGCACCAGGGAAAGGACGAAAAGGGAGGAGAAGGCCTCACTCCCATTGGACATGGTGGTCCATTGGCACAACGTATTTCGTGAGAGCGTTGGGAGTGGAAGTGTCCACGATCGATTCACGTGGATGTTAGTTGGTGTGTTCGTCTTGAGCACCAAGGGGAGAGACTTTTGGCACGCGCTCATTTTGAGCACCAAGCTTAGGAGAAAGAGCACAAAGTGCTCCTAAGTTCTTCAAACATGCATCTAGTGCACACGGTGGTCAAGCCCACGGCTAGAGCGCTCACGGAGGCAGATATTGTGGGTTCGAATCCCACTAGTGGCAAAGGTATTTTTGATTAAAATTTTATTTTGCCTAATGTTTTTCTAAGGGGTTATTTGGAGTTATAAGGGTTTATGAAAGGTTGTTTTATTGATAATTGATTTGTGTTATTTGGAGTTATAAGGGTTTATGAAAGGTTGTTTTATTGATAATTGATTTATGTTATTTGGAGTTATAAGGGTTTATGAAAGGTTGTTTTATTGATAATTGATTTATGTTATTGGAGTTATAAGGAAAGTGGATTTGATTTTTGCCAAAGTTCTTTTTGCCATTAAATCTGATTAAAGAGGTTTTGAGTTAATTTTGGTGGATGTTGAATTTATTTTTAGTTGGGAGATTATAAGGTGTTATTGGATAAATATTTTATGTATGTTGATGGTTGTTTTTGAAAGGTGGAGTGATAAGGTGTAATTGAGTATTTGCATTATATTGTGAGAAAGATTTATCTTCTAACCTCTTTGAGTTTGGCATAGAAGTGTTTGTGGTTGTGGTAGATTTATGAGATCCCTTCATCATCAAGAAAAATGTATGAGCACATTCTTCCATAGTTGAGTTGATTGATTGGTTTTCTAGAAAATAAGTTTGGAGTGAAAAGGACTTGATTAGGGTTTCCTATTGAGTGTGTTGAGTTAATGCTTCAAGGTTTTTTGGAATAAAGAATTGTTGTTAAAACCTTGTTTTATAAGTGTTGAGTGTATATTTTTTCCAATTGCAAAATTCCACCACATGCAGAGTATTAAATAGAAAACTCTCTCTTGAAAAGAAACCAAATGACAAACATTCAACTTCTCCAAGGTTTTGGTAAAATATCTAAAAGACTACAATAGTGCCATAAATAATTCAATAATGCATGTGACCATAAGCAAGGGGCCTTTATCGGTTATAAACAATGTTTAGTGATTTGAAAGATCTAACTAAAACTAAAAGCAGTTCTTTTTAGGTTTTTTTTTTTTAAATTGGTGCTACCCTGAATCCCTATTAGTAGAGTATTTTATCTTCATTTAAAAAAGTTTCAAATTACAAAATGTGGAATTATCCACCTCATTTTAATGCCCGTGCCTTTAAGATGAAGTAAATTTTATATAGTTGGGTTCATTTTATCTTCCTTATGTTGATGTCACTACCCTAATAGTGGTTAGTAGAAGTTAGCATGTTAGCAATGGAAGAAAAGTTAGAAAAGTTAGCTTTCATTTCTTATCTTAGTTTAATGTGCAATAGTAGGTTAGTATCCCTCCTAAACCATGTGTATTATCTGAAAGCTTTAGATTAATGAAACTTGGAGGTGGAGAAATCCTGGAAAATGACCAGAATGGAAATAATTTGAAAGCTTAACAATTCTGGAAACGGACCAGAAAAAATGAAACTAACAGGAAATTAGCAAAATTTCTGGAAAAGGACCAGAATGGAAATGAAAGAAACTAAAATTCTGGATGGACCAAAATGGAATGCTTGAATTCTTGAAATAAAATAAACTTTGAGAATAGTAAATGAAATAAACATGTAAATTTGGTTAGCTAAAAAATTTAAATTCTGAATTAGTTTAGCAAGCTCCTCCCTGCAAAATCCCAAGTTATGAGGTAATCATAAAACAACTTGAATCAATGGACCCGCAACATAAGCACAATACCATTAAATCAAGTGCGAGACTCAAAGGAAACATAAAGAAACTGCATAATATTGACCTTCGCCTATTGCAACCCATTTCATGGCATAAGACAATGGCTAGAAGTCACTAAAATGTAGAAATTATAAGACACTAAAAACGTTAGTTTTATGATAAAAACCCTCCTTTTGATTTTTCTCATAGAAGTTTGCTACCCTCTCAAAATCTGAAAAATGCTCTTTCTTTATTGCTTTCTCATAATGTTACATCATTTCTAGCCCCCCTTGAAAAAGGTAGGATATCAAGGTATAATAATGCTTAGAAGTCCTTTCGCTTCATCTTCTCTCACAACCAAAATAATGAATGGATATAAGAAAATAATCCATCATCATTTTTTGTGATTTAATAAACATAACACTTCTAAACGTTATTTATCTTAAAAAAAAACTAACAACAAAAACATAACCCTGCATGACTCCTTATATCTCCCCTTTCTATTATAAGCATTCTACCCAAGAATACCCCATTACATCCATCAAAAGAATGATAAAAGCATTAACTATACCTTATAACCCCTACGATTTTAGACCTCCTTTAAAACATTGAATGTGATCAAACCACATTCACATTAATTAAAATAATACAGGCCAATATTATTTAGCAAAACTTTCAGTGTCACTTTTTTAGGCCGAGATCCAATGGTATTTCTCCTAAGCCATACCAATGTGCCCAAGTACTGGGATGGCATTCCCCCATCCTGGGCACTTTGGTTTCCACGTAACCAAATGAAACCATCACATTGCCTACGCAGCCATGGCACTGTCCAACTTACACAACCATAGCGCTACCAACAACGCATCCATGGAACGGCCAAGGCTATGCAGCCATAGCTCTGCCATCGTTGTCGTGGCACTGCCCAACCTATGCAACCATGGAACTACCAAGACTACGTAGCCATAGCACGACCATCGATGTTGTGGCACTACCATCAACGTTGTGGTGCTTCCAAGACTATGCAACCATAGCATTGCTATCATCGTCGTGGCACTGCAAAACCTATGCAGCCATCAACGTTGCCATAGCATAATGAAATAGATGCAACACTAAAATCTTCCATGCTCTTCGAGGTCAGCCTTTAACTTCATCAATTGGTGTCACAGGTTGCCCTAATAATGCTTCTTCCTTCCTTGTTCGATGGCATGCCTCTGCCTCTCGACCGTTTCACTGATAACTCTAACACCTTTCATGTTGTTCTTCTAAAACCCTAATGCCATCTTGGACCACCTCTTCTTTGCCGATGTTGCTCCGTGAAGCTTCGTTGCCATAGCACTGAACGTTCTTGGACTAGCCACTCATGTCTTTGAATGTTTTCAAATAGCCACCATCGCCTTATCTGTAATCAAATGAAACAACGTTAAACTTTACCTTATCGTAAATATTATTATCATGTCTTTTATAAAGTACATTATAATAATATTATTATATACAATATAATAATATTATTATAATAATAACATTTTAGAAGAATATAATCACAAAAATATTATTATAATAATAACATTATAATATAATCATAATAATATTATTATAATGATAACATTTTAGAACCTTATAACATAATATTAAAAATATTACTATTATGTACATAATATAGTTAATTCAATTATATTAGGTAGATAATAGCATATTGGCTTCTATCTCAATTTATTTGTACCTTTTGTATCCTCTTTTTGTTTTAGGTCAGGCCTTGCTTTGTTAAACACATTCCATCACCTTAGATAGTATGAAGAACATTAAACTCTTATTCATCAAAATAGATTTTAATTAATCTAAGCATTAATGCCTAGATTAATTAATCATTAAATATCAAATAACCAAAGTAATTAAAATCATTAAAACAAAATGGTCAAACATCCCTATTCTTACAAATCAAAGAAAACAAAAAACCTTTCATATCAAAATATGACAAGTGGGTCCCCAAGAATTTTGGGGTGGTTGTGGAAACTCCACAACAAATTGCGACTCTACTGTGAAATGCTCCTAGGCATTTCAATGAGAAACCAAAAAGAAAATCTGAAAACACACTTCAAACCAGAAAGCAGCAAGCATCAGCAAATGCATGAATAATGTCAATAGACTTGTTAGCGTACTGTTCTGTTAGCGTAGCTGTTCTACTTTGTTTGCATTATATTCTTTAGCAAACTGTTGCAACCATGTAACAGCTCCGGTGTTCTATTCCCGGCTGTTACCGATGTATTTAAACAATGCTGCGTAATAAAATTATTGTTGCACAATCTTACATGGTACCAGAGCAAGGTTCTGTGATTTCCCTGGGCAGAGGAATTTTTGATTGTAGAGGAGCTCGCACGCCATCAGTCACGGGCGGACGTCGCAGGAGAGGAGGAGCTGCACGCACCCCCTCCCGGTCGAGCGGATACTCCGCTGTGCAGCCACGCAAGCCGAAGGCGGAGCGGTCGTATCCGCCCCCTTGCGCGCCAACGTGCGTCAGAGCTCTGGCACGCTCAGTCTATCACGGCACGCGACAGAGACGGTCGCGCGACAGGGAGGTCGGGCCTGCCCGCGACAGGGAGCCTGGACGCGACAGAGAGGTTGCGTTCGGCGTACCCTCCCGTCGCGCTCCGAGGAATTTAAAATCCCCGAATTCCCGCCACCCCCGGGTATAAACCCCCCCCCTGCCTCTTGCACGTAGCGCGTTTCCGACGCGCTTGCCCTCCCACCCCCCGGCCCGTTTTTAAAAAAAAAAAAAAAAAACAGTGAATCCCTGTTAAAAAAAATCGAAGGAGGCCAGAGGCCAGCGTCCGACGACGAGCGTCGTGGAACGCGGAGGATCGAAGGTGCTTCCGGCGGGGAATTTAAAAAAAAAAAAAAACCAGAACGGTAACGGTGGACTGCGGAGGAGCCGCGTTTTTTTTCGAACCGTTCTGCGGAGGAGGAAGCCGCGACTTGCAGAGGAGGTGGCAGAGGCGGCGGACGGGCAGACCGAGGTTGAAGAAGGAGGTCTCCACTGACCCCTTCGGATCAGCCCGCAAGCTCACTTGGCAGTGAGCTGTGCGGTAAGGCTCAGGGAGCCTGCAGGTCGGGGGTTCAAATCCCGCCGACTTCCCCCCAAAGGTATAATTTTTTTTGCAAAGTGTTTTTTAATTATTATTATTTTTAATTAAATTTTTTAATTTTAATTTATTTTTTAATATAGTTTTTTAAAACTTTATAAATTAAAATTTAATTTTAATTTATTTTTTTTAGTTTTAAAAACTATAGAAATTAAAATTATTTATTTTAATTTTAAATTTATAATAATTATTAAAATGCTTTGTTAAAGAAAGCCTTTTTACGGGGGATATTTTTTTCAAAAAATCAAAGGGGGATAGAGAGTAATTTTTCGAAAAATAGCAATTTGGCATTGTAAAAGGTGCATTTTCGGCTGTGACCGACACCTTGTGGGTTATTCTTGTGGGCAATTTTTTTTGTTGTATGTTGCATATTTCATTTTTGCACTATAACATTAAAAATTAAAATCAAACACTCCCTAAGTCCCCGGAATAATTAAAACCCATCCGTGCAATTTATTTGCACTCTGCAACGATTCGGTATTTGCGATACCTCTGGCCAGCACTTACAGGTAAAGATGTCGTGATTTGGCTACTGTATCCGCCGCCTAATATATCTGCTATAACGACGTCTGAGCTTGTTCTCTATAAATCGTCGGGGAGGAATAAGTACGCCATTTTTTTGCATTTTTTTACTCCATCCACTACCCTTTATCGCACTTGTGTTTAGGCGTAAATCCTGACAGAAGTATTCTTCATAGTGTTTAGGGGAAGTTACGCCCCACGCATGAGAAGAATATTCTATGGTAGGTGCCATCAACAAGGCGATTCCCTTTCAGTACCGCTTATGTTCCACGTATCGTATGATCTCTAAAATTCACCTATAGTCTCCCTCACGTAAGGGCGGGTGATTTTTGTTGATCTTTCTAAATACCTATAGTTTCCCTCACGTAAGGGCGGGTATTTTGTACGGTATATTGGCCTAGCAAAAGGTATATCGAAAGGGGGACCAATTTGGTGATATAAGGAACCTTCACTATGGCCGTCTGTTGCAAAGTTGATGACCGATCCGCATCGATTATTGAAAGGTCCAAATTATACACCATGGAAACATAAGATGAAGGCTATTCTCCAAATGGAAGATTTGTGGGATATTGTTCATTGGAGTAGCAACTAGGCCTTCACCAACAGCAGGATCCACAGGTCCTTCAGCAGATCAGATTGCTTTTGACAAGAAAGACAGTAGAGCAAAGGTGCTCATTTTGTTTGCTATTTCAGATGAAGTGCAACCTCATATAGCTGATAAAGCAAGTGGTAAAGAGGCATGGGATGCCCTCAGAACCATCTATGAGGGAAAGAATGATTCCACCATTCTTCATCTTCAACAACAACTTCATAACCTGAGTTTGAGGCAAGGTGAAACAGTTGAACTCTTTCTGTGCAGAGTGTCTGAGTTGAAAGAGAAATTGAGTTCTCTAGGAGATACTATGGACGAAAAGCTTCTCATTTCACTTGTGATGAGAGCTTTACCTTCTTCATTTGATATGTTGATAACCTCCATCCAGGTGTCCCAACGACAAATTACCTACATCGAGTTGGTCAATCTGCTCCAACAACAGGAGGCATGCCAACTTCACAAGGATGATTCTTCCAATACAGCCCTATACACCAACAGCGGTGGTTCTAGGAAGAAAGGTAATGGGCAAAAAGGAGGCAACTTTCGGAAAGGAGGAAATTCTCAACAAGATACGAAAGGAAAAGGCAAACAACCTCAACAGAAGAAGAGGTGGTGCAAGATCTATGAGAAAGACAACCATGACACCAACAGGTGTTGGCATAAGAACAAGCAAAAAGGCCAAAACAAACCACAAAATAAGAACAAGCAACCCCGAGTGAATGTTGTTGTTGAAGAATCTGACTCAGATTCTGAATGGGCACACAAGGTGCTCATGACTACCATAGATTCCACATAGAGGGATCCTATTTGGTATGTCGATTCTAGAGCTAGTAAACATATGACTGGCGACAGATCGTGGTTTGAATCATTTGTGGCCAAAGAGGGCAAACCTATCACCATTGCTGATGATAAAACCTACAGGGTTCAGGGAGAGGGTACAGTTTCAGTCACTCTTCCTGATGGCAAGTGTCAGATTGACAAAGTCCTCTATGTTTCGGGATTGGCTAACAATTTGTTGTCAGTGACACAAATCCTAGATAGAAATATGGTTGTCAACTTTCGTGTTGAGAATGGAAAGAAGTGTTGTACCATTACCAAGAAGGGTAAGCAGATTGCAACAGCTTCATATAAGCACGACTTATTTGCACTAGATGCTATCTCTACTCCACATGTTGCCATGACTGTCTCTACCAAGGAGGCAACTTCCCTATGGCACAAGAGATATGGGCATCTTAGTTCTGGCTACTTACTTGAGCTCAGCAAGTATGAGATGGTAAAGGGTCTTCCTTCCCTTTCTACCACATTTCCAGTGTGCTCTGACTGCTTGGCAGGAAAGCAGCATAGAGTACCATTTGAGAAGAGCTCTACAAGAGCACGAAAACCTCTGGAGTTAATTCACACCGATCTGTGCGGTCCTTTCACACCCAATAGTTGTGGAGGGAAGAGGTACTTTCAGTTATTCGTAGATGACTACTCACGAAAGATGTGGGTTTTCTTTCTCAAACTAAAATCTGAAGCTTTCGCATTCTTCCATAAGTTCAAGAAATCCATTGAGAAGGAGTCAGGAGCTTCTATCAAAACCCTCCGCTCAGATCGAGGGGGAGAGTTTACCTCTAATGAATTTTTTGCATTCCTAGATAAGCATGGGATCAAGAGACAGTTAAAAACTGCCTATAATCCTCAGCAAAATGGAGTTGCTGAGAGAAGGAATCGTTCTATCATGGAAATGGTTCGTTGTATGCTCACAGGAGCTACTCTTGGGCAACAATATTGGGTAGAATCTGTCACCACTGCAGTGTATCTTTTGAATAGGGCACCCACAAAGGCCCTAAAAGGAATGACTCCACAGGAAGCATGGAGTGGTCGAAAACCCTCCATATCTCATCTACGTATTTTCGGATGTCAAGCTTTCATGCACATACCGAAAGAGAAAAGGAAGAAGCTAGATGAGAAAACACCGAGATGTATTTTTCTTGGATATTCTCGAGCACTCTAAAGGATATCGGTTGATAGATCCTTTGACCAAGAAAATTCATATCAGCGAGAGATGTTGTCTTTGATGAAGCTTTCACATCACAGAGCACATCTAAAGTACACCAAGATATTGTGGAACCTAAGGAAGAGGAGATTCCTTCGTCAACACAGACAGGAGGTCCTTCTACATCTTCTTCACCACCACCGAAGAAGAATCCTAAATGGTGTACAAATACAATCAGAGATGCAAATTTATCCACTCCTCCCAATTTGAATTTGGATAGACCTCGTACACGCAGTATGGCTCAAAAGGAAAGAGAAGCCAAAGAAACTGGTGAGGTTGATGATCTTTGTCAATCTTTTGAGGAACTTTCTGTGACTCCAAGTACAGAAGTAGAGGATATGGATATTGATGATGACAGAGCATTCATGTCTACCATAGATAGTCTTGAACCTGCATCAGTGCAAGATGCTCTTAGTGAGCCTCAGTGGAAGGCCACTATGGATATAGAGTATGAGTCTCTGATGAAGAATAAAACTTGGAAGCTTGTTGATCTGCCACATGGAAAGAAACCCATTGGCTGCAAATGGGTATATAAATTCAAGTACAAGGCAGATGGAACAATTGATAAGCATAAGGCCCGACTTGTTGCAAAGGGCTATGCTCAAAAGGAAGGCATCGACTACGAGGAAACTTTTGCACCTAATTGCTCGGATGACCACAATTCGGGTTATGTGTGCTATGGCAGCACAATATGGGTGGAAAGTTCACTAGATGGATGTCAAAAGTGCCTTTCTAAATGGTGATCTCCAAGAAGAAGTCTATATGACTCAGCTTGAAGGATTTGAAGTGGAAGGCCAAGAGCAGAAAGTTTGCAAATTGGTCAAATCCTTATATGGTCTGAAATAAGCTCCTCGAGCTTGGTATATAAAAATGGACAATCACCTAATGCAGCATGGATTTAAGAGATGTCCGTCAGATGCAAACCTCTATTTCAAGAAATAGGGTTCTGAGATAGTGTTGCTTGTACTCTATGTGGATGATCTGCTCATTACAGGGAGTTCAGAAGATATGATCTCTACTGTCAAAAGAAACTTGTGCAAATCTTTTGAGATGACAGATCTCGGACTTCTCCATTATTGTCTTGGTCTGGAATTCAGCCAGAAGGAGCACTCCATCAAAGTGTCTCAGAAAAAGTATGCCAAGACATTGCTCGGATAAATATCGCATGACTGACTGCAAGCCAATGGCAACTCCGATGGAGAATGGACTTCAGTTATCGTGATATGATGACTCACCTCAGGTAGATGGCACTCTCTATCGACAGTTGATTGGGAGTCTCATATATCTGACCAATACTAGGCCAGATCTCGTATTTGTTGTCAACTATCTTTCGAGGTTCATGCAGGAGCCTAAGACCACTCATTGGAAAGCAACAAAACGTGTTCTTCACTATGTCCGTGGTACTATGGAATATGGCCTAGAATACAAGAGGAACAACAAATTCTTCTTGCAAGGATACACGGACTCCGACTATGCCGGATCATTTGATGATCGCAAGTCAACTTCTGGATACATTTTTCATCTGGGATCCGGTCCTGTCTCTTAGCACAACAAGAAGCAACAGGTGGTTGCTATTTCATCAACAGAGGCAGAATATCGCGTCACACGTGAAGCTATGTGCGAAGTGATATGGTTACGTCACATTCTGACAAGTATGGGCCATCCATCAAAATCTCCAATACACTTGTTTTGCGATAATCAAGGTGTTCTGAACCTCGTCAAGAATCCATTCCATCATGAAAGAACAAAGCACATTGACACACAATGTCATTTCATTCGAGATGAAGTTCCAAAGCACCGAATTCAGCTTCAACACATTCCCACCGATGCTCAAGTTGCAGACATTTTCACTAAGGCACTTGGACGTGTCAAATTTGAATTGTTTCGCAGCTCACTTTGTATTGCAAAATAATGTAAGGGGATGTTAGTAGTCTAGTATAGCTATTAGTTATTACATTACCCAAATAATGTAATAAAGGGGGATGTTAGCATACTGTTATGTTATTTAGCTATATTACATTATTTAGCTTTATTTGTTGTACTGTTACAACTACGTAATAGAGTTCAGTTGCCTGTGTTCTATTCACGACACTGTAACATGTATTTAATTCCCTGCTCAATAATACAATCTTGTTCCGTAATTTGACATAGATAATAGCATATTACTTTATATCTCAATCTCTTTGTCCCTTTTCTTCCTTTTTTTTTTTTGGTTCTTTTTCTTTCTTCCTTTTAAATATAGAAAAAAAAAAAATTTTTTTTTTTAAAAATTTTTTTTTTTATTTACACAAATAATTCGTGATTATTTTAATTTTTTATAAAAAAAAAAAAAAAAAAAAAAAAAAAAATATAATAAAAAAGTAAAAAACCCCATTTTTTTTATTCCCAAAAAAAAAAAAAAACCTTAAAACAAAAAAATGATAAGGGGGCCCCAAGAAGTTTGAGGTAGTTGTGGAACCCCCACACAAAAAGGGGCCTCCTCGGGGAAAATCTCTCGGGGTTTTGGGGGGAACCAAAAAAAAAATAGAAAACACACCCCAAAACGGGAAGCAACAAGCATCAACAAATGCATGAATAATGTCAATAGACTCATAAGAACAACAAAACATTAGAATCATGCAATATTAGCTCTAGGTGTGTGAAGCACTTCACACCTTATTATTTGTAACTTTTCGGCATTGCATCACCAATTTTACCTGACTAGAATTATTGCAAAGAATATGGAGAGCTTTGAGGGTAAAATTTTTTATAGCATGGATAGCACATTCTATGGTGGCTTGATAAAACACCTCAAAAATGTCTAACCATCATAGGATCAAATGTGTGTGCGATGAATTCATTGACTAGATCTAGGGCTTGGTTATGAGTCATCATCATCAAGGACCAGTGTGTGCAAGTGTACCTTAGAGCTTTGGGGAATTGGATTCTCAACCAAGGTGTGATGAGAATATAACCCTATCCTTTACTACTCTCATATTTGACCAAAATAATTAAACCGGTTATGGATGAGGTCATCAAACTAATCTATCCTCATGGCGGACATAAATCTCAACCTTATGAGAGTCATGTCACTAGGCATGAGTGTACTCCACTACCAGTCAAGCGTCTATAGCCCCGGTGGAGGTTAACCCCATAGTCCAATCCTCTTTGCTTGGCTTTGCTCTATATATATATTTAAAAGAAATTTTGGGGATGAATACCCATCCTTCTGAGGGGGCACAGTAGTATGATCCTTACAACCCAATAGTCATGGTGTTGGAGTGGTTTTTTGTCCTGGGGGTGTGGGGCAAAACAAAGCTTTGGGGAATCATATTCTCAACCTAAGCGTGATGAGAATTTTATCCCTATCCTTACTACTCTGATTTGTAAATCATGCTTGTGGCTATACAATGTTTTATGAGCATAAATATGGTAGTGATTAAAACCACTATTCTATGGACTATGTGCGGGATAGGATAGACCAAAATTACCTTTTTGTCTCACATCCCCATCCAAGTATGGTTTCATATTATTTTACCCAAGATGTTGGACATGGATAGAAATGTGATAGACCCAAGGCAACTTCGAAAATAGCTTCCAAACCTAATATCTTCTTAGTGTTCTTTGTGCCTTTGATACCAAGATAATTGGACATCACTTTCAGTTTTTGGGTTTAGCATATGGAGGTGGATTGGTCATGATGTTTATGTAATAAGAATGTGCTTTTGAGACATGGGTGGATGATATGCAAAATCAAATACTTCATGCTTCATGAGCTACAAACAATATTTCACATGTTCAAGCCTTTTTGCCATATGATTCCAATGTTTCACATCCTCTTAGTCTTGGTTGACATTCGTATACACATAGGCTGACCTCTTACTCCTACAATCAAATCTAAAACTGGACAACCTTGACATGCTAAAAACTCCTAAAATCAAAGAAACAAGATCAAATAAACAGGAAATAAAACTGACAAGACAAATAATCAAATAAGCTGATTAGTGTACATATAATACAATGAATCTACCCTTAGGCCTAAAAATAATGCTTTAAATGAAGGCCATTTATGGGAAAGGCCAAATATTTTCCATCCAAGTTTTTTAATATAAAACTATTTTCACCTAGGACTTCAGATATTAGATAGGGTCCCAACCACAAGCAATCAAACTTTTCATGTTCTCCTTTTTTCTCATGCCTTTTATCCCACAACAAAACTAAATATAAAACTTTAAAGACCTTAATTTTAGACCGTTTATCAAACCACCTTTTGATTATGTCTTGATGTTTGCTGAAATGGACCATGGCTTCCTCCCTCTTCTCATCAAGATGCATTAATTGGGTTAATATGGTTTCAAGTTTATTATCAGTCCCAATATAGTCTTTTATAAAATGTAAAGTTTACAACTTTAGATTAGTGGGAAAAATAGGGTCTTGCCCATAGACTAAGTGATAAGGAGATGTCCCAATTGACTCATTGCTTCTGGTCCTATCTGACCAAAGGGCAAATTTTAACTTACTTTACCAATCTCTAGGGTTCTTTTCAAGTAATTTTTTGATTATGCATAATAAATTTTTATTTGATGATTTTTCCAAACCATTGCCTTGGGGGTAATAATTGGAAGATAATTTTAGACTCACCTTATTGTCGTATACCCAATTTACAAATTCTAAAGAGGAAAAGGCATAACCATTATCACTTACTATGGAGTTAGGCATTCCAAAATGAGTGACTATGTTTTCCTCTAGAAATCTAATCACAACCTCGAAGGTGGCATTCTTAGTAGGGATAGCCTCTGTCAACCTCATGCAGTAATCAGTAGCAGTGAGGATGAGCTTATGGGAATCGAATGAGTTAAGATTTATCACCCCAACAAAGTCTAATTCCCATTGTGCAAATGGTCTCGTCTCTAAACCCAGCTTTAAACAAGTGGGGCCAATAATACCCAACTCTAAGAATATGGTGTGTCATCGCATTTGCTGATCCATGTCTAGTTCCATACTTACCATGGAAGTCTTTGAGTACTTGGGTTGCTTCCTCTTGAGTAATGCAACGAAGAAAAATTCCTTCGTGATTCTTCTTGCCCATTTAATCCAAAACGTTTTTTAAACGCGAGGGATAAAAGAGGGGCTACCGCAAAAAATATAATATCTATGTACTATTCCTCTGTAGTGATATCATTAACCTCGTAGTTTTGGCACGTTATTGAAGGGTCAATTTCTGTGATAGCCTTGACCAAACCTTGTCCACACACTATCTTCATGGGCTTTATCTCTAAGTAAATTTCTTGAAGGGTGGAAAGCCATTTCCTCCTTCTTTCACCTAGCTCACTCTGTAAGAACATGGACTTTACTATCGGGTCAGGAACTATAGCAAAAAATTTACTATGCATAATGTAATACCTGAATTTTTTAATAGTTTTAAACAAGGCATACATTTTCTTGTCTAGGATAGAATACCTCAGTTTCACGTCCTTCAAAGGAGAACTCAGAAAGGCTATAGGATTTTCAATGTTGTCTTCACTTTTCTGAATTAACACACTTGCAAAAGAATGATCTGAAGCAAATGTATAAACATAAAATGGTTTAGCATAGTCTGGACTAATAAGAATAGGGGATTTGGAAATAGCATCCTTGATGCTTGTGAAGGCATCCCTATTCGCACCGGTCCACTTTATTTGAATCCCTATTCGCACCGGTCCACTTTATTTGAATATATTTTTTTAGCATGTCATTTAGGGGCTTGGTGATCTCAGCAAAACCTGAAATGAATTTTCTCACAAAGTTAATCTTACCAAAAAAGGACCTAAGCTCCTTTTTGCTATTGGGATGAGGAATATCCCAGATAGCGACTATCCACTCTGGGTCTATAGCAATCCCATATTTTGAAATGACATGTCCTAACAACTTACCCTCTGTTACCCCAAAGATGCACTTTTTTGGATTTAGGGAAATTCCATGTTCCCTACACCTTTGGAGCACTTTTCTCAAGTCTCTAACATGATCTTCCCTCTTCTTGGAGAAGACAGGAATATCATCCACATAGAAAATAATGCACTTACCACTGAGCCCCTTGAATGCAAAATCCATGGCTCTTTGGAAAGTGGCTCCAGCATTCAACAAACCAAACGACATCCTCCGATAGGCAAATTTTCCCAACTTCATGGTGAAGGTCGTCTTCATCCTGTCATTTGGATGTATGAGAATTTGATTATATCTCAAGTATCCATCCAATAATGACATCATTTAAGACCCATTTACCTTTTGGAGTATCTCATCAATGGTGGGTAATGGATAATTGTCTTTTTGGCAAGCTTTTTTTAGATTTCTAAAATCTATGCACAACCGAATCTCTCCACTCTTCTTCCTAACAGGGACAAGATTAGCCACCCATGTGGAATGCCTAACAGGGAAGATGATTTTAGCTTCCAATAGCCTCTTCACTTCCTTCTCTATCAAGGGCTCTAGGATTGGGTTAACCTTTCTCTACCTCTATCTAAAAGGCTTGGAATTAGGCTTCAAAGGAATAGTATGCATGATTACATTCGGGTCATAAGTTTTTATCTCTTCATAGCTCCAAGCTATGAAATCAATGTATTCTCCTAAAACCTGAGCTATTGACTCCTTATCTTATTGTATGCATGCCTTTGCAATGAACACTTCACGTGGATCTACTGCACTCCCCAAATTGACTAAATTGCATGATTCCTTGGGGGATGGTATTTTTCTTTCTTTTTTCTTTTGATATCCAATATCAAACAACTTTTCTAGAGAGGCCCTATCACTTGGCATCTCATTCCATACTCTGGTTGTTACTACTTCTACTTGCCTCCTCTCTTCTTCGTCTATAACTTGATTTTCAAATATACCAGAATAAGTGACAAAACTAAAAATGTGTCTATCACTATCAAAGACCTGTAAATTCATGATATTGTATGGTATGGAGGGGCAAGGCACTTAGATCTATGGAAATTTTTTTACATTTTTTATGGTTAGCAGGTGAAAGCATGTTGGCCGCTACGGGTAACGAATCAGCCATTTTATTATTATTTCTTGAGATGAGGGAAATATTGAAAGCATCAAACTCATTAATTAATTCTCTCACTCTAGTTTGATAGAGGTTCAACCTCTTGTCTCTACAGGTATATTTCTCCTTGACATATTTGACTACTAACTCTGAGTCTCTCGATGCCTTAAGGCATTTTACCTTTTCTCTTAGGGCCAACTAAAGTCCAAAAATTAGGGCTTCATACTCCCCCACATTATTGGTGGTTGGGAACTATAATATGTAGGCAACAAGCAAAGGCTTACTACCAGGACATGTGAGCTCTATCCCAGCTCCCGCACCTTATTTTGATTTGGACCCATCAAACTTTAGGGTCCACACCCTCTTGTTTTCTTCCAAAGTACAATGGTAAATATTATTGTTTTGGGACCCTTCGGCTATGTCCTCTATGTCAAAATTGTAAACCCCCAATTTTGTTTCAGTAAACTAAATCTCATTGGGTTTATTATACTCTATAATTATCTCCCTAAGTCTGGGCTCTCTATCTACCTGGATTTGGTTTGTAACTCCTCTCCATGGCAACCACATATGGGAGGAATAAGTCACCACATAACCATTGAGATTTCTGCTCCAATCCCTACCCAAAACCATGCCATACTTGGCAACAATATTTAGCACAAGGATATCCATGTAATGTTGGACCCTAGGCTCTAATTTGATCTGAACTAGGACATCTTTTACAACACCTAATACATCCACCATAGATCTTTTCAATTGGACCACTTTACTATTCGAATGAACATGCTTAAGTCCTAGATTTTGGCTTATCCCAAGAGGCATGATGTTGGTAGAGGCACCAAAATCAATCAAATAGTTGTGTAAATTATTTCCTGTGATCCTAACATTTATGAGAAAAATGGGGACCTCTGGTTTCTCTTTCATCATATCAAGTTGGGGTTCTACAGATTTAACCTCACAAATTTGACTCGGGGAATTCAATCTCTTCCAAGTCAGTGGATGTTCTAGGATTTGACACTTTTGGCATTGTCCTAGGTGCTTCCAACAATGGAGGTGGTGGATTTACATCACCTTTTGTATCAGGAGGAACTAAAGGGTTGTTTGGGGGAGTAGAGGAGGTTTTGGGATCCTTAGAACTCCTAGTAAAATATTTGTGATTAGATTTCCCAAAACATCTAGAGGTCTAGGATTCCAAAACTTCATCCTCTTCCTCTCTGAAAACATTCATATCTTCCTCAATCTCATCATTTTATAAATAATGGATGAATTCAGACACCAAAGTGTCTAACTTTCTATGGCAAAAGTGATGCATTTCCTCATCACATGACTCTAACTCATCATAATCCCCTAATGCATCAGCCTGATTGGCTACCATATTGGGTATGTGCCCATTGTTAGGTTGTGTATTGTACGGTCCTGTTCTCCTATGGCCATGGTTTCGATTGGGCATGGTATTTTGGGAAACTTGCTTCTGTAACCAAATTATGTCATTACCCTATTTGATGGTCATTCTCTTGAGCTCTTCCAGCTCATAATTGGATCCTTGTGGCTGGGACATGATAGCCCTAGATCCTCTGATATTTTTGACATTAGCAACCTCTGGATTAGACACTAAGGTTTGCCTCTGGGTGTTTTGGGTCCACCATGGATCCTTGGCCGAAAGAGGCACAACCATGGGATATGCATTTGAGGTTTGAGTACTACTCACCTCAAATATTGGTAAGGTTATCTGATTAGTAGCCATTATTTATGGAGTGGGTGGAATGGTAGCACTAGGGTATGTCAAAAAATATGGAAGTGTGGGAGTGAATGGGTATGACTGATGATATGGCAAAGCATTCATCATGGGCATATGAGGTGTCACAACTTGATTCATCATGGAAAATTGATTGTAAGGGCCATATTGCCCTAACATGGTAAATTGAGGCATAGTGCCACCTTGCGGTGTCATTTGTTGCTCAATAGTCATGGCTTCAACATAGGCTAAGGCTAGCATTGTAACTTGAGGATTTCTCCTGGTAAACATGGTTGTCATCGGGTCTAAGGTTGTGAGGTATAATTACAACACCACAACAACATCTATTACAAAATGACGAGTCACGTTTGTGTAAATATTTTGGAATATGGCATTAAATGTTTTGATAGGTTCATTAGGATACCTCTTGCATGACACAAATTGGTTATACATGATGGTAGGATCTAGAAATGACCTAAATTGATTAACAAAGGTAGATTCCAACTGGGCCCAAGATGTAATGGACCCTACAAGAAGATTACTATACCATTCATGAGCCATTTGGTCAAAGCTATTAGGGAAGAGTCGACAAGCGACGTCTTCATGACTGACTCCATGCCTAATCATGTGATCCTTGTAAATTTGAACATGCTCTTCAACTGAAATGAGACAATTATGGACAAAATTCTCTCAAGGTGCCTATGTATGTCATGGAAATCCCCAGGTATGCTTAACAGAGAACTTTTGGTACCAAACCAGGGAACCGGTTGCTGCTGCTACTGTTGTTGGGCCATATTAACCAAAGTTAATGATCCTACTAAAGCAGTTGACACACTCAGGATGACGGATATGGGTACACTTGATGTAGCTCTTGCGATGGAACTAATGGGTGCACACCCACTAAAGGTATTCATATTCAGAGGTCTAAGAGCTAGCCTTTCCAAATCTTGGCAAAGCGTCTCTAAACCTAATGTATCAAAAGGCTCAAACAGGATTTCGATCCCCTGGATTTTGTATCTCGATTTCCTAGGTTTGGGATAAAGACTTTGAAAAATGGTTTCCTCAGTGGTTTTGGACCTAGTAGCAATGTGTCTAGGTGGGTCCAGCCTAGGAAACTTAAATCTATTCTATTAAGGCTTATCACAAACTAGTCAAGAGTAAACCTGCAAACACAATATTGTTGAATGAAAACTGACCACGTTAGCATTAGCAAGAACTAAATCACAAAGCATAAAAGAAGGCCCTCCTTCTAGCACCAAAAATGTTGAGTGTATATTTTTCCCAATTGCAAAATACCACCACATGCAGAGTATTGAACATAAAACTCTCTCTTGAAAAGAAACCAAATGACAAACATTCAACTTCTCCAAGGTTCTGGTAAAATATCTAAAATATTACAATAATGCCCAAAATAATTCAATGATGCATGTGACCATAAACAAGGGGCCTTTGCTGGTTCTAAACAATGCTTAGTGATTGAAATATCTAACTAAAAGCAAATGTAAAATAAAAGTAGTTTTTTGTAGGGTTTTTATTAAATTGGTGCTACCCTGAATCCCTATTAGTAAAGTATTTTATCTTCACTTAAAAGGTTTCAAATGATAAAATGTGGAATTGTCCACCTTATTTTAATGCCCGTGCCTTTAATATGAAGTAAATTTTAGATAGTTGGGTTCATTTTATCTTCCTTATGTTGATGCCACTACCTTAATAGTGATTAGTAGAAGTTAGCATGTTAGCAATTTTAGCAAAGTTGGCTTTCACTTATTATTTTAACTTAATGTGAAATTGTAGGTTAGTCCCTCCTAAACCATGTGTTTTATCTAAAAATTTAGATTAATGAAGTTTGGAGGTGTAGAGATTCTAGAAAATGACCAGAATGAAAACAACTTGAAAGCTTAACAATTCTGGAAATGGAACATAATAGAAATGAAACTGAAATGAAATTAGCAAAAATTTTGGAAAAGGACCAGAATGGAAATAAAAAGAAAATGAAATTTTGGATGGACCAGAATGGAATGGTTGAGTGCTTGAAATAAAATGAACTTAAAAAAAAAATAAAAAATAAAATGTAAATTTGGTTAGCTGAAAAAGTCAAATTCTAAATCAGTTTAGCAAGCTCCTCCCTGCAAAATCCCAAGTTATGAGGTAATCATAAAACAACCTGAATTAATGGACCTACAACATAAGCACAATACCATTAAATCAAGTGCGAGACTCAAAGGAAACATAGAGAAAATGCATCATCTTGAACTTCACCTATTGCAACCCATTTCATGGCATAAGACAATGGCTAGAAGTCACTAAAATGCAGAAATGATAAGACACTAAAAATGTTAGTTTTATGATAAAAACCCTCCTTTTGATTTTGCTCACAAAATTTTGCTACTCTTTCAAAATTTGAAAATGCTCTTTCTTATTGCTTTTTGGAATGTTACATCATTTCCAGCCCTCCCCTAAAAAGGTAGGATAACAAGGTATAAATAATGCTAGGAAGTCCTTTCGCTTCAGCTTCTTTCACAATCAAAATAATGAATGAATATAAGAAGATAATCCATCATCATTTTCTATGATTTAATACAATAAAAATAGCACTTCTAAACATTTGTTTTTAAACAATAATAAAACCAACAAAAAACATAGCCTTGCATGACTCCTTATGTCTCCCCTTTCTCTTATCACATAAGCATTCTACCCAAGAACACCCCTTTGCATCCATAAAAATGAATGATAGAAACATTTAAATCTACCTTATAACCCCTATGATTTTAAACTTCCTTTAAAACATTGAATGTAATCAAACCACATTCACATAAATTAAAATAAGGTAGGCCAATCTTATTCAGTGAAATTTTTGTTGTTGCTCTTCGAAACCAAGACCCAATGGTATCCCTTTGAAGCCATACCCACATGTCCAAGGACTGGGATGGCATTCCCCATCCCGGGAACTTTGGTGTCCACATAACAAAATTAAGCCATCA
>JAQPPZ010006080.1:0-80186 GCA_028583015.1 Wollemia nobilis | reverse complement strand
TGTGGTTGTGACCAAATCTTGTATACCTTAGTTTTTGTTTGGATGCTTCAATATACAAACTGGTAGCAAGATGCACTAATGCATCATGACATATTTGATGTCAACTATCTTACACCAACCTTAATGGTATTGGAGTGCAAAAGTTGACAATCATATGGGGTCAAATTCACATATCATCATATTATGTTAGACAAATAAAAGACTTTATAGTTCTAGATATTTGATATATTTCTAAATGAAATTAATTATAACATTTATTTATTTAGATGCTAGTATATGTAGATGAAACCAAGGAGACAACCCTTAATTTTTTTATCTACTTGAAAGTTGAAGTGTTACCTATTTTATATACTTGTTGAGTGGTATTTTCACCCATTTGTGAAAGTACACTCTCCTTTAGGATTTGGGTTCCAAATCCCCTCTTGCAAAGAAGTTAAACAAACAACTTCTCCAAGGTCTCCACTGTATTAGCATTTGCATATGTGTATTAGTAATCTCAAATAAAGATATTCAATTTAAATGCTTGGAACACCTTAGTGATTGCAAGTAACTGTAAACAAGGGGCAATGTTGGTTTATTTCACCATGAAACTTTAGTGATTGTTCATTGTTTTTTTTTGGATTTTGGAAATTTTTAAATGTTTATTTTAATGTCTGAAAATTTAAAATAAGTGAAAATTTCTAGAAAAAATAAAATGCAAAAAATGAAAATGATATGCAGAAAGTTGAAAATAAAACGCATTCAGTATGATGCTATCCTATTTCGACAAAACCGAAGATGTGAGGTTTTCATGCATGCAACCTAACCTATTGGACCTGCAAACAAGCACAATCTGGATAAGCTAAGTGCTGGCTTCGAGGGTTTTAAATGAGGTTTTTCAAATTTAAACATTCGCATGAAGCAACCAAGAAAACTTGCATAAACTCCATTTACAAGCCTAAAATCTGAAAATGGGAAAGATAGACATTTAATCTAGCATGCAGAAAATGACTCATCCTTTCTTGTCCATAAGATGCAACTTTCTAAAATTTTATGTATTAAAAATTTGTCATTTTACAATAACAAAAATTTCTGGTTTTCCCAAACCAATCCATGGAAGAAAAACAACTCAAACGGGTCCAGAATGGCCTTCTCGCCTTTAACTCTGCAACTCTGCTTGCAGCGGTTTCCAACCCCCTATGGCCTCTTCAAATTGCATATTTAAACTTCTGAAAAAAAATTGTTTCTCCTCCCATGACAGTTTGTTTCATTTTTCGATGGTTGTTCGTTTCACCTTCCCTGACTGTTCGTTTCACCTTCCCTTGTATGCGTGTGCTATGGTTTCCATTTTGTGGCCCTTCACTATGTTTTCTCCACATGGGCTTGTGTCCGTTTCCCTCCGTGTGTAACGACCATCTTAAATGATCTCAAATCATTAAAGATTCCTTATGTAACTCTTTGTCTTATTTATTAGATTTTGTCCTTATGTCCACGTCACTATGCAGGTCTGTTACCTTGGCAAAAATGGAACATGTCGCGATATCGCAATACTTTTGCCTCCTCAATCTCTTTTGTTGCTTGTAGCTGCAAAAATGTAACATGTCGTGATATCGCGACACTTTTCTTTCTAGTTCTTTCTCTTCTCATTTGGTCGTGAAACTGCAACATGTCGCGATATCGTGACACTTTTTCTCTTGGCCGTGACAGTGCAACATGTCGTGATATCGCGACACTTTTTCTCTTTTGCCTCTCTCTATGCTTTGAATCGCAAAATGCAACATGTCGTGATATCATAACACTTTTTCTCTTTTGCCTCTCTCTATGCTTTGAATCGCGAAAATGCAACATGTCGCGATATCACGACACTTTTTCTCTTTTGACCGCGACCATGCAACATGTCGCGATATCACGACACCTTTTCTCTTTTGACCGCGACCATGCAACATGTCACGATATCACGACACCCTTTCTTGTTTGGCCGCAAAAATGCAACATGTCGCGATATTGCGACACTTTTTCTTGTTTGGCCAGAAACGCAACATGTCGCTATATCGTGACACTTTTTCTCCGTGCTCTTTCTCTTTGCTTTGTGTCGCGAAAACGCAACATGTCACGATATTTCGACACTTTTTCTCCGTGCTCTTTCTCTTTATTTTGTGCCACAAAAATGCAACATGTCGCGATATCGCGACACTTTTTCTTCCTCATTCTTTCTCTTCTCTTTTGGTCATGAAAATACAACATGTCGCGATATCGTGACACTTTTTCTTGTTTGTCCACGACGATGCAACATGTCACGATATCGTGACACTTTTTCTCTTGTGGCCATGACAGTGCAACATGTCGCGATATCGTGACACTTTTTCTCTTTTGGCCACGAAACTACAACATGTCACGATATCACGACACTTTTTCTCTTTTGACCGTGAAACTGCAATATGTCGCGATATCGCGACACTTTTTCTCTTCTGGCCACGAAACTGTAACATGTCGCGATATCGTGACATTTTTTCTCTTCTGGCCGTGAAACTGCAACATGTCGCAATATCGCGACATTTTTTCTCTTCTAGCCGCGAAACTGCAACATTTTGCGATATCACGACACTTTTTCTCCTTGTCGTGTTGTGTTATTTTCCTTGATATTTAGCCTATGGGCCACTTTTCTCTTCTTGGAACACATGCAAAAAATGTGGGTCCCCAATTTTGGGGTACGTTGTGGAGCAGCCACAACAAATGGTGACTCTGCTAGAAAATGCTCCCAAGCATTTCGGTCAGAACTCAACTTGAAAACACATAGACTCAAATACAAACGTTAGAAAATATCCCAAGAATAAAACTAGACGAGAAATACATGAAGCATTAGAATTATTAAGCATCAGCTCGGTGTGTGCAATGTTCTTCCTTTCCTATCATTTGAAATTGATCAACATTCCATTGTCAGTTTCACTTATGATTCGTATGCAAGGCTATGAATGATTTGTGCAGGATTTGACATATGACAACTATGTTAGAGATATAACAACCTGCTTTGCAAAGGCTCAGACCTTCTAGTATCATAAATAAACATATTGAAACTGTCAAACCCTCTTAGGACCAAAAAATATATACTGAATTAATTTACTAGATCCCAAAGCTGGTTATGTGCCCCTACCATCTTGAACCCATGTGCAAGTGTAAGTGAAATCAGAGCTTTGGGGAATAGGATTCCCAACCTAAGCGAGATGGGAATTTAACCCTATCCTTACTACTCTGATCTGGAGTTCATTACCTCATCTTGAACAAAAGATTTAACCTATTATGGATGAAACTATCAGGCTAGCCTACCCGTTTGAGCAGTCAGTGGTCTTGCTTTTAGACAAGACATGTTGCCACGCATGAGCATACTCCACTACCAGTCAGGTTTCTATAGCCCCTATGAAGATCAACCCCATAATCCAGGATTTGGCTCTACTTTTGATTTCTTGGACCTTAGGGATGACTACCCATCCTTGCAATGGACATATAGTACGATCCTTCCAATCCAATATTAATGATGAAATGAAAAATATTTGCTTTGGAATTTCAAGCTCTTGAGTGGGAAAAATAGAAGCTTTGGGGAATTGGATTCTCAACCGAAGCGAGATGAGAATTAGACCCTATCCTTACTACTCCATGAAGGTCAAATCAGAGCTTTAGGGAGTTGGATCCTCAACCTAAGTTTGATGGGGATTTAACCCTATCCTTACTACTCTGATTTTAGGCTTTAAGCACTATGGGAGTGGTAAAAACCATTGTTTTAAGGATTATGTTGCATAATAGGATAGACACAAAATACTCCTTTTGCCTCACCTTTTCTTGCAAGTATGGTTTTGGCCATTTTGCTCAAGATCCTCTTTAATATGCGTAGAACGTGCTTAGTTCAAGATAGTTCAGGCATCAGTTCCCAACCTTAGGATCCTTTTAATATATGTTATGTAATAACCCTAAGAGGATTCGACACCTTTTCAATGATTGTACATGAAATGCAGATGCAACTAAGATGAAATGTATATGCAATGCAGAATGTAACATGAGATATGAATGCATTGCTCCTTTTGAAATACGGATGGAATATATCACCTACTTTATCATAATGTGTAAAACTGACAACTTCATGCATCACAAGTTCCAAACAATATTCTTTAATGTCTTTGCGATATTCGTGGAGCTTTCTGCAACACAATTCTGATGTTTCATATTCTCCTAGTCTTCGCCAACATTCATATGAACATCGGCTGACAAACCAAAATTGTCCAAAGGACCAACACACAAAACTTAAAACCAAAGTGAAATCCAATCCAAAACCAAAACACGAAAACCAAAGGTATATACAAATGTACAATATAATGCAAGATGGTGCAAAAATTTGGATTATCATTTTCCCGGATCCCAAACCTGATTGGAATTCTTTAAAATATGTATGACGTGATACGCATACCAAGTTTTGTAGGAATCCAAAAAAAAATAGATCAAACCAAACAAAGAAACAAACTTCCACTTGCCCCTCTCACCATACCAATTTGATTTAGTTTCATTAATAATCCTATGGTGGAGTTTCAAGTTTTCAAATTGATTAGACAATGATTGATATTCAATTCCTTTATGTCTATTCTTTAAGATGTCCATTCCGCACTTTGATTCATGGTGTAGAAATAAGCTTTCATTTTCATTCAATAAAGCCATAACATTAATAATATTTGAATCAAACCATTCATTAGGCAAACCTTCATTCGAATTTTGCATGGTGAAACCAAAAAGGTGAGATTTTACCTTTGGCATGTTTTCATTTGACCTTACTTGAAGCGGATTTGAAAATTTATCTTTTCTCTCATGACATTCATCATCATGTAGCACTTGTTCTTTCTCCATGACTTGTTTATCAAAGGCACCAAACATAGGTACCCAATTGAAAATATGTCCATCCCTTTCAAACCATAAGTCTTGTCTATCTAGGGGTGGGTTAACTAACACATTTTCATGATCAATCACTTGGGTTGTTTTGGGTAACGTGATATTTTCAATTGGATCATCAATGACATCAAACCCAAATGATTTAGGTTTTGTAATTTTCTCATTTTGAAATGGCATAATCATTGTAGCACAAGTAAGTGGATCAAGATTTTCAATTTCTTTTCCTTCAAAGGAATCTAAAGCAAATGACTCTCTTTCTTGATTCATGATTGTAGAATCCTTATCATGTTCCAAAATTTGATGAGATTCTAATTCCTCTTCCAAAACTTTCTCAAATTTTACAAGATTTATAGTATCCTCATGTGAGGAAGCAATTGAGTTATCCTACATATTAATTGACACAACAAGTTTATTAGAAGATTTAGATTGATAATGTTCTTCCCATTTCTTCCACGAATCATAGTAATCATCCTCCAAGTTCAAATTGTGATGCTCAAGTACTTCTTCTTCATCTTCTGATTCATCAACATGTTTCTCATCCCATTCATCTTCACCTTCCTCATTCTCACTCTCTTGACGATATAGAGTTTCCACCACCAAAATGTTGTCCTCTCCTTGTTGATGTTGGGGTCGGCCCTTATTTGGCATAATTTCCAAATCATCCACTTGAGCTTGGAGACAATGGGTATACCTAGCAATTTCGGGACAATTCCTTTCATTATGCACCTTTGTATTATGCAATCTACACCCCTTTTCCCATGCAAAATCAGAAATATTAAGAATGGAACTAGAGTGACTGGGTCCTGCAAAAGTATCTATCTAATTAGCAATAGGGGAAGGCACCCCCATTGTTTGGCTTTGTATTCCACTGTCTCCTCTATTGTTGAAATTTCAATTTGGGTGAGGGGCATGGAATTCATACTTCTATTTTTGAACCAAATCATTACTCAATTTGTGAACTATCTTTTTGAGCTCTTCAACCTCTGAATAAATCTCTTTTGGTTGAGCTATGTTATTGCTAATTCCAATAGGATATGCGTAATTTGTGAGATCTTGACTTAACATTTGGGTTGGATTTTGAGCCACTTGATTTGCGTAAGGATTCGCACTTTGAATCAGAATTGGATTGGGTGCGTAAGCGGGTGTTGATGAATATGGTTGTTGATAAGGTAAAGCATTTATGCCTAAAATTTGTGGTGCCATGATCTGATTCATCATAGGAGATTGACCATATGGACCATATTGTCCTACCATAGGCATTTGGGATAACCCATAACCCTGTGGTGTCATTTGTTGTTCAATGGTCATAGCTTCATTGTAGGCTAGAGCAAGCGTGGTAACTTGAGGATTTTGCCTTGCAAACATTGCCTTCATAGGATCCAATGCCCCAAAATATATTTGCAAAGCTACTACGGGATCAATGGCAAAATGTCGAATTGCTCTATTATAGCACTTCTGAAATCTTTGATTAAAAGTTTAGATTGGCTCACCCTGGCCTCTTTTGCATGTAATGAACTGATTATAAATGATTGTGGGATCTAATGGTGATCTGAATTGGTTGACAAAAGCATCCTCTATTTGCGTCCATGACATAATGGAACCAGTAGGTAAGCAAATATACCATTCGTAGGCCACTTGGTCTAGGCTCATGGGGAAGAGTCTACAATCCATATCTTCATGTTGAACTTGCAATCTTATCAAAACATCCCTATAGGCCTGAATATGTTCTTCTACGTTCCTTGGGCCATCCGATTTGTATTTGGCAAAAAATATCTCTATATTCTTCGTGATCTCGTGAATATCCCCTGCAATATTCAAAGGAATATTATGAGCTCCATACCAAGGAGCTGGTGGACGTTGGGCCATTTGATTCAAAATCGATGATGATAACCCTACAAGAACCTGACAAAACTCTCAATGCCTTAAAGAAAACTTGCGACACATAGAAAATCCTGCAATTAATGAAATTCAAAGAATAACTTCAAAATCAATTTGTTAGTTGTGAATGAAAGAAGGAACCATGACAAAGCAGTGTTCTAAAAATGTAAGTTTTTGATTCACCAGATCGCATATGCGCAAGTGAAGAGCATACTCCTAGTGTTGTAGGCTTTCTGATTCACAAGATCGCATTACATGCAAGTGAAGAGCATAATACCGACAACGAATACATTTTAGACAAAAAATAATTCCTTACAAATAAGCATGAAAATGACTAGCAAATATCAAACCAAAATTTTTAAAATCAAATCAAAAAACATTATTCTTGTTTGAACAATCAAAAGCGTTAGAACAATGCATAGCAATTCATGTCCTCCTTTTAATACTACAAGGTTGTGTTGTTAAAATAGGGCTAAAGATAATAATCAATAGGGCATGAAATATTCAAAATTTAAATCCCTATAGCATTTAAATCACTTTGAAATAAAACAATTCAGGCCCTCCTTTTAGCGCCAATCTGTTGAGTGGTATTTTCACCTAGTTGTGAAAGTACACTCTCTTTTAGGATTTGGGTTCCAAATACCCTCTTGCAAAGAAGTTAAACAAACAAATTCTCCAAGGTCTCCATTGTATTAGCATTTGCATATGTGTATTAATAATCTCAAATAAAGATATTCAATTTAAATGCTTGGAACACCTTAGTGATTGCAAGTAACTATAAACAAGGGGCAATGTTGGTTTATTTCACCATGAAACTTTAGTGATTTTTCATTGTTTTTTTTTGGATTTTGAAAAATTTTAAATGTTTATTTTAATGTCTGAAAATTTAAAATAAGTGAAAATTTTTGGAAAAAATAAAATGCAGAAAATGAAAATGAAATGCAGAAAGCTGAAAATAAAATGCATGTAGTATGATGCTATCCTATTTCGACAAAACCGAAGGTGTGAGGTTTTCATGCATGCAACCTAACCTATTGGACTCGCAAACAAGCACAATCCGGATAAGCTAAGTGCTGGCTCCGAGGGTTTTAAATGAGGTTTTTCAGATTTAAACATTCGCATGAAGCAACCAAGAAAACTTGCATAAACTTTATTTACAAGCCTAAAATCTGAAAATGGGAAAGATAGACATTTAATCTAGCATGCAGAAAATGACTCCTTTCTTGTCCATAAGATGCAACTTTCTGAAATTTTATGTATTAAAAAGTTTTCATTTTACAATAACATAAATTACTGGTTTTCCCAAACCAGTCCATGGAAGAAAAACAACTCAAACAGGTCAAGAATGGCCTTCTCGCCTTTAACTCTGCAACTCTGCTTGCAACAGTTTCCAACCCCCTCTGGCCTGTTCGAATGGCGTATTTAAACTTCTGAAAAAATTGTTTCTCCTCCCATGACGGTTCATTTCGTTTTCCGATGGCTATTCGTTTCACCTTCCCTGACTGTTCGTTTCACCTTCCCTTGTATGCGTGTGCTATGGTTTCCATTTTGTGGCCCTTCGCTGCATTTTATCCACATGGGCTTGTGTCCATTTCCCTTCATGTGTAATGACCATCTTAAATGATCTCAAATAATTAAAAATTCCTTATGTAACGCTTTGTCTTATTCATTAGATTTTGTCCTTATGTCCACGTCACTATGCAGGTCCGTTACCTTGGCGAAAATGGAACATGTCACGATATCTTGACACTTTTGCCTCCTTGCTCTCTTTTGTTGCTTGTTGTCGCAAAAATGTAACATGTCGCAATATCACGACACTTTTCTTTCTAGTTATTTCTCTTCTCATTTGGCCACGAAACTGCAACATGTCGCGATATCGCGACACTTTTTCTTTTGGCTACGACAGTGCAACATGTCGTGATATCGTGACACTTTTTGTCTTTTGCCTCTCTCTATGCTTTGAATCACAAAAATGCAACATGTCGCGATATCGCGACACTTTATCTTTTGCCTCTCTCTATGCTTTGAATCGCGAAAATGGAACATGTCGCGATATTGCGACACTTTTTCTCTTTTGACCGCGACCATGCAACATGTCGCGATATCACGACACCTTTTCTCTTTTGACCGCGACCATGCAACATGTCGTGATATCATGACACCCTTTCTTGTTTGGCCACAAAATTGCAACATGTCGTGATATCGCGACACTTTTTCTTGTTTGGCCGTGAAAACGCAACATGTCGCGATATCGCGACACTTTTTCTCCGCGCTCTTTCTCTTTTCTTTCTGCCACGAAAACACAACATGTGATATCGCGACACTTTTTCTCCATGTTCTTTATCCTTGTTTTGTGCCACAAAAATGCAACATGTCATGATATCACGACACTTTTTCTTCCTCATTCTTTCTCTTCTCTTTTGGTCATGAAAATGCAACATGTCGCGATATCGTGACACTTTTTCTTGTTTGGCCATGATGATGCAACATGTCGCGATATCGTGACACTTTTTCTCTTTTGGCCATGACAATGCAACATGTCGCGATATCGTGAAACTTTTTCTATTTTGGCTGCGAAATTGCAACATGTCGTGATATCGCGACACTTTTTCTCTTCTGGCCACGAAACTGCAACATGTCGTGATATCGTGACACTTTTTCTCTTCTGGCCATGAAACTGCAACATGTCACGATATCGCGACATTTTTTCTCTTCTGGCCGTGAAACTGTAACATGTCGTGATATCATGATATTTTTTCTCTTTTGGCTACGAAACTGCAACATGTCGCGATATCGCGACACTTTTTCTCCTTGTCGTATTGAGCATTTTTCTTTGATCTTTAGCCTATGGGCCACTTCGGTCTTCTTGGAACACATACAATACATTATAATTATTGTGAATGTCTTGTATAAAGTTTAAAGTAGGAACTCTCTTTTGTTCTTCTTGGTCTTCTTCTCCTTCCTCTCTTGTTACTACCTTTCCCTTTTCTTCTCGAGTTATTCCTACCATTACAATAGAACATAGTACCTTACACCTTAGAATGCCACATCTTTATATTTATCTATTAAAAGCCTTGTATTCTATACTATATTTGCATCATCATCTATAATTATATTTGTTATCTTGTATGAGATGTATTTATTCATTGCTATGAAAGAGAGATATTATTATTCCCTATTTCCTATGGGATAAATTTAAAATTAACTTTTAGTCACCATAATGTTATTCTAGGAATTGTACTTCATGCTACTAGGTCTTGGGCCCCATGACATAGATTAGAAGAGGTTATATTTAATCTAGATAAATTATATTTATTATTATTAAAGTGGTCTAAAACCCTATGATTGTAATAAAAGCACAAATATTGTAGAGCTTATAGGATTTCATACAATATGTTAGCAAGTGGTCCCAAAGATTTCATAGGTCTAGGTTTCCAAGATCATATAGTCACTCACAAAATTAAATTCAATGATAACACACATATTGCACATCAAAAAATTCATTATTACATCCATAAATCAAATTTTATTACATTAAAAACCATTATATTACTCTATGACATAGCATGGAGCTTTGTATATA
Organism: Wollemia nobilis; assembly: GCA_028583015.1. Classification (NCBI taxonomy): domain Eukaryota; kingdom Viridiplantae; phylum Streptophyta; class Pinopsida; order Araucariales; family Araucariaceae; genus Wollemia; species Wollemia nobilis. The sequence continues at coordinate 69,817 of JAQPPZ010006080.1, read as the reverse complement.
GTATATAGCTTTACATAAAGACTCTTCAATACTACTGACTATTGCTCTCCTAAAAATATTTGGAGATGCAACCTTTTACATGACTTGTATTATGACAAACCTTATCATGATTACATAAAATCCTACTTGTTGTATACCAAAATGGCTTTAACAACGCTTATAAACCATCCCTAAAGACCTTTAAAGGTGGTTTTTCAGCTTCCATCTATGAGAGCATCGTAAAAATTTTGTGACATATGACGACAACTAAAAATTACCTCAAATAACTACCCTCTTAGGGTCTAAGAGGACGGTTAAGAACCACCCTCTTAGGCCGATGAGGGTATTTTGAACCATAATCTTAGGACTAATGGGGTGGTTATTAACCACCCTCTTAGGGTTAATCCTCTTAGGTCTAAGAGGAAGGTTCTTACCTACACTCTTATGGACTACGAGGATGATTATTAATCACCCTCTTAGGTCACCCTAAGATGACAATTTATAACCACCATATTCTAGTTACCTAAGAGGGTGGTTATAAATTGCCTTCTTAGGGCTAAGAGGGAGGTTTATAGCTATCGTCTTACTATCCCACCCTAAAAAAATAAATAAAGGTGATGATCCATGCTGGAGGGACTATACCGTTAGATAAGTTATTTCATCAATTATAAAGAAGCTATGACTCTTTATTCAACACTCTTTTAGCGAAAACAATTTTGTTAGTGCATGTTTTAAGTCCATAATCACATCCCAAGAGTTTACAAAATTTACAAAGCTACTTGATAATTAACATCTCACATATATTTCCAGTTATTTGAAAATTAATCAAACAATACTCATCAATAGAAAACAAATCTCTTTATGGTCTCAGCTTGCAAAACGCCACCCATGATGCCTATGACATCAATATATTGATATGAACTCATCCTCTTGATCAAAGCTCATAAGCTACCAAGCAGATACTATAACATGATTATGAATTATATTTTGCATGTACTGTCAACACCTTGTCTTCCCTATCAAATAGTATTTTAATATTAAAATCTATCAACTATGTTGGACTCATATTAAATGATAATGATAGTGATGAATGTATATATTTTTTTTGGTAGAATGTGTTTTGAAACGGTCCCTGAACCTTGTACAAGCAAACTACAAAGACAAACTGGGACAAAAAGGAAACCTCCGGCTTAACACATGAGATTAACGAGATTTAAACTGGAACAATAAAGCATCAAAAGACGAACATAGAAGTTGGAAAGAAAACAAAGCACACCAAAAAAGAAGATTGAAAACCCCCAATCATAATGATAGTAATGTATATTTTTAAATTGAATGTCACTTGTATATTTTAAAAATACATATATTGATAAAATTCAAAATTTACAAAGCTAATTGATAATAAACAATATCTCGTACATACTACCCGTTCTTTGAGAATCAATCAATTTATACTCAACAACAAAAAAATAATTCTCTTTATGGTCTCAACTTGTAAAACACCACCCATGGTGTCTATGACATCAATGTATTGATATGAACTCATCCTCCTAATCAAAGCTCAGAAGCTACCAAGAAAACACTATAACATGATTATCAATGAGATCTTGCATGTACTATTAGTACCTTGTCTTCCTTATTCAATGATATTATAATATCACAATAAATCAACTAAGATGGACTGAGATTAAATGATAATGACAGTGATGAATGTATATTTTTAAATTAAATGTCACCAGAACTTATGCCCAAAGAAACGTAAAGCTGATCTTTCCAATTCTGGTAATGCGGATAAGTCTGGTCCTTTACCCTTTGATGTATCTTTTTTGGAAAAGTAGAATGTATGGCAAACCCTGGCAAAAAACAATAGAATCTAGAAAAAGAAGACTCCTTATGCTTTTCAAGGTTCGAAAGGAAAGAAGATTGTGTCTTCTGGCCCTGTTGTTGGCGGTCCTGGTGTCGCTTCTCTTAATGAGAATTGTCACTCTCCTCCTCCCAAGTCCCTCCCCTGTGGGGGAAATTTAGAGGTTATTTTGGTGGGGAATTATGTTGATGTGGGGAAGGATAGTCCTCTCTCGAATTCATTTTTGGGTTTGGAATGTCTCGAGGTGGAAGAAGCTCCTATTCAAAAAACTCCTTTGAAGGTGGCCTCTCCTGTTGTTTCAAAGTCCTCTCCAGTTGGAAGTTTTTTGGAGATGGCTAGGTCTCCTAAGATTGTCATTGAAAAGGGCTCTTCGGGACCTAAAACTATAAGTCTTCGTAAAATACCAGTGGATGTCAACTTTCCCAAGAAGGTTGGTAGACCTCCTTCTAAGTCCGGTAGGAAGAGTTCCACTTGTAGGCACCAAAACAGCACCAATCCGATTATGTGACAACAAGCACTGATCGCATTGACACACATAGCCCCTAGGGCAGCCCCGAAAGGTTAAACAGTGGTCCTAACCACTCCCAAAAGCAGTTTGGAGGTCAGAGGTCAATTTGGAACTTTTTTGGCACCTTGCTCTCTGCTTGTCCCACCCAGGGATGAATACAAACTGGCATTCATCCCACCCAGGGATGAATATCAGCATTTGCCCTAGGGTGAGGTGAATAACAAGTTTGACTAGAAAAAATTCAAACCTCGACAAGTCCGCCAGTTAACTGAAGCTTCAGGCCATGCAATTATGAGGAACGGATCCAAATCAAGAAGAGAGACTTCAGTCATGCATGTCTTTATTTTAGATACCTCATGCAAGGAGATTCTAAATCAGGGAATTATCTTTTCTCTCAAAATAGGACAAACAACTCAAGTGGCACCCTCGCATGCGCAATTCAAACAGAGAGACCCTAGGTCTATAAATTGGTGAGTTTTATCACCCAAAAAAGATACAAAGAAGGATCATTTGAGCAAAGAAGTGCTGCCAATTTACATACCTACTTGCGATTTGTGCCTTTCACATCCTTAACCTCTCATTCAAGAGGTAGGTTATTGGGTGATTATTGGAAGCATGAATCCGGACCCAAAACCCAATTTTTGGCCGCAATATCCCACAAAATTTGTTTACAACACCCCATAAGAAGTTTTGGACCCATCCCAAGTGGATTGGTGCCGGAACAGAGTCCCAAACAGTGGGCGTTTTGCCCCGGGGTGCCCCCCAAGCTGTCGCAACCCTAATCGCCCCACCCCGGAGTGATTAGAAATATATGATGTATTTATCTTATTTTTCTTTTGCATCTCATTCTAGGTTATTTAAATAAGCTGTAGTTTAAATTTCACTTCATTCTGAGCATTTTTGACCAGGTTTTTATCATTGCCTGCATTTACTAATTTGTAGATGCCATAATCAAAATATGGGTGCTAGAGGCCAAATTGGAGAAATCTGACCATCTGGGTCTTCCCAAAATACCCCCAATTAGCTAACCCCAAATTTATAGGTCATTTGAATCTTCCTACTTAGGACATTGAAGAGGGTGCTTTCTGACAAATTATTGCAGGTTTATTCGTCCCACCCCAGAGCGAATACAAATTTATGAGGAATTTCCTGACTGTTCTTTTTGCAATGGCTTCCTGATAACATATTCATACTTTTTTCAAATTTCTAGATTGTTTTGATATTATTTGGTTATCGGTTTAATATTTTCATGCATACACTAACAGTAGGCCTTGGGAAATACATGTTTTATTCTATCTGCAGGTGCTACTAATATTTTTTGTTTCTTTGAATGCAATTATTCGACATCAGAGGAGTAGGAAGGAGTAAATAATCATATACACAAGTGGTGGCGATGTTTTAGTCCACCCATCTTACGTGTGGGCACGCGAAAGAAGGATTGCTATCCATGGATGTGACAAAAAACATATTTGATGCTCCTATCCCCTAAAAAGGAAGGAGACATATCGTAACATGAATTTGAAAGCATATCAATAAATAAGGCTATATTTCATACTACTTTTATCTTGTGTCGATTCGTCTATGTTCTTTACTTTCATGCATTTTTCAATATATAGGCTTTTAGCGTTAAGTTTGGTTTTACACGCATCGTGCTTGGCATATTCATTTTTTGTTTTCGTATCCTTGTGCTTTTAGTGGTGATCACGGTGGTACCTCTGTCCCTTAATTTTTAAGATTAACTTTCTAATCAAAGTTGCTTGTTTTTGCTTACAGGTACCAAGTTTTCAAACGCTGGACTGTTGTTCGTTTCAGTCTGTGACGAGTACAGAGCTGGAATTCATCTTATCCAAGGACGAATAGGAATTCCTCCTATCCTAGAATGAATAAATATATGTTATTCATCTCACCCTGGGATGAATAGCTCTCTGTGCAATTTCAGAGCAAAAATTCAGAGACATCCGATTTGGGCAGAGAAGAGGTAGAGGTCCTAAACACCTTCTATCAATTCTTTGCTTTTTGTTCTCTAGTTTTTTGCTTGCATAGGAGAGTTTGAAAGCTTGTTTGTGTTATTTATGTAACTTAAAAAGAACCCCACATACCACGTGGTAATTTGAAACAACAAAGGAGTTGGTCGTAAAACCCCAACCCTTGAGCAAGACCAACGGTGGATTTCATCACCACCTTGGCTTGAGATACTACATACATAACCTCGATCGCGACTGTTGCTAGACATAAATCCTGATGAAAACTGACCAAGTGTAGCAGGGGTGATTCCCAGTGCATGAGGATAAGTATTCTATGGTAGGTGTCATAAATAGAGTGATTCCCCTTCCATACCGCCTATGTTCCACGTACCATCTGCTCTCACGTACCAATAGTCTCCCTTACGTAAGGGTGGGTTTATAAAGAGGTTGGTATATCGGTCTGGCAAAGGTATATCAAAGGGGCGACCATTTTTTTGGGAGTCACAAGAGCCATCATACTGCATTTAAATGTTCTTTCCAAAAAAAAACTTTCAAAACAAAATCAAAACACACTAAACCAGGTTTAGGGCACACTTTTAATCTTTAAAAGAGATAATCATTGTTTTGTGTGTGTGATATTTCCTGTTTAGTGTAGCATAAGAAATCCTAAAAGAAGGTAAAAATCTACACATTTTTAGGTAAACATCACCATGGTGTACATCCGTAGCCGAGCCCAATCATGGGCAAGCGCTGCAGAGAGTGCACAAAGGGGGGCAAGTCACCTCCGATATAGTCCTGATGACTTAGCCATCCCACCTTGGCGGCAAGGAACCCAAGATAGTCCACATCATGCCATAATAGAATAGGATTATAGAGGCACCTCTTTGAGGGGCACCCTCACTCAGCATAAAGCCTTTCAAGAGGAGAACCTACACGTAGCACTCAACATAGATAGGAGACCTCCCTTAGATGCTCGTTATGAGTGGCCCAGTGATGAAGTGCTAGAACAACAGAGGATCCAAAAGGAGGGGCCACATGATTTTGTCATCCCTCCTCTACCCCGTATTACTATTAGAAACACTAGACAATATCCAGAGTATTAGGCTCTCCAGACAGGGCAAGACAATTCTGCCCGCACCTTTTATGCATATGAAATGGAGTACAAGGAAGACTACCACGTTCCTTAAGAGCAATACACAACACGAGAGTGATGTACCTCTGTGCTTGCTATGTATCAGGATCACCCATTAAGGCTAGACCCTCAGGTGAATGTCGCTAACCTCGATAGAGGAAAGCAACCCATAGGGATCTCGGATCACCACAACCGAGATAGGACATATGGGAGAGGCATCTAGGTTTCCTAAAAAAGAGACAACAAAATAAATTGACTTGGCATTTGAAAGACATGTCGCCCGCCAAGCGCAAATCACACAGCTTAGGCAAGATCAACAACAGTTAGAGCATTTGTACTACCTTAGCAAAGAGCGCATTCAGCATCAGACAACCAAATTGCTTCATAACAATGTGCCTGAGAAGGTCCCAACCCCTCACGCACATAAAGTAGAAGTGTATGAGAGGCATAACCCCTTGGTGCGAGACAGGTCTCTACAACCTTGTCAAGTACTGCCTCCAAGACCTCCTAGACCTGAGTGGGAGGCCACTTCTAGAAACAATGACGGGCACCCTCCGTGGGCACCCACCCATGTTTATAGGTCTTGTCCAGGCACTCCTCAGGAAGCTTATGAGGAGTATGAACAAGAAGAAGAGCGGGGTGAAATGCCCTACCAAGGCAGAAGGGTTGTTATCCAGCCACCCTTCCACAGGCCTCAAGTTCCCCACAACCCACAGTGGGAGAAAACTAAGGAGGAAGACATAAAATCCTTCGATGCATATAAAGCACTGCTAGAATGCTTAGAATCTATGGAGATCAAGACTTCTTGGCCCCAAAAGCCCACTTTACACCAACTCCGTAGTCATCCTGTGCATCCATCAGTGCCGACACCTCCATACCCTGAGCACTTTAAATTGCTCCAGTTGGCACTCTTTAAAGGGGAGGAGGATGCCCAAGAGCATGTGACTAGATTCCTGAGCCAGTGCTTTGACATTCAAGACAACTATTCTTTGTTACTAAGAAAATTTATAACCACATTCGTAGGCCCTGCCTCGGATTGGTTCACTCAGTTGCCAAAACATAGGATAAGTAACTTGGATCAGTTAGTGGATGCGTTCCTCGAATGCTTCACCTTCAACACCAAGAAAAAGGTGTCATTAAGTGACCTACCTAGCCTCAGGCAATATGAGGAAGAGACCATGGTAGCATATGGGAACCGGTGGAGGACGCTTCTTTCAAAGCTGCCCTACCTCCCTCCCATGTCCGACCTGACTCAGATGTTCTCAAAGAGTTGTTTGATATCGATCTCTATGCTATTATAGCTATAGCAATATGCCACTTTAGAGGAAGCTCTGGCACAAGCCAAAATCATTGAGGAGATCAAGATATAGGATGGCGATGTCGCCAAACCTAAGAAGAAAGAATGGACCAAGAACACAAAAATAGGGACCACAGAACAGAAACCCGTTGTAGTCAATCAGGTTGCTATCAACGTCCCTAAGCCTGCACAAGCAACACATCCTCAAAAGGCTAACTATCAGGTGGTACCTCCTAACAATTATGATAGAGAAAACCAGAGGTAGGAAAAAAATTAGTAGCATCACCCTAGGCGACAATTTACACCTTACACAAAGTCCAGAGACTCCCTATTTGACTGCTTGTCAGCGGCGAACTTGATCAACCTTCCAAAGATTTAAACTATAGACCCCAATGCACCGAAGCCTAAGGGGTACCAGGAGGACTTGTACTATAGGTTCCATAGGCGTAAGGGACATGACCTTAATGCATGTTGGAAATTCAAAGGTTTGGTACAAGACCTAATCGACAACAAGACATTAGCGGTGGACAACCCCGTAGCACCAAACAACCAACATATGGGAGTTTTCAGAGACCCCTTGCCTGCCCATGATGCGCAGGCAAAACCCCTTCAAGTCAATGAGGTGCAACAGAATTGCCCCATGCAGGGGTATATAGGGATGATAAGCATCGTGACTAGGAACAGGAGGTATCAAGCAACTGCCCCTGTGGCGGCCACTTGAGAAGTTCCATCAACGTCACAACCTCAACAACACCCTACGCAACCTCCCCCGCCTAGACCAGTGGCCATGATTCGGACTAGACTTACCCAAATTCTAAGGACCACGTTGGCTAGGATCTCCATATACGAGCTCATTCAACAATCAGCACCCCATCGGGAAGCTTTAATGGAGATATTAAAAGCCATCGAGCTACAGCCCCACGAGGCAAACTCTTTCAACAACTTCATGGGACATGTAAAACAATGTACAGAACCAGTCACCACCTTTAGAGAAGATGAATTGAAATCAGTGACTAGTGATGTGGCAGATCCACCCCTGCACGTTATTGCATGGGTCAACGGGATTCCATATAAAAGGGTGTTGGTGGACACTGGCTCATCCAGTAATATCATCACAACTGTAGCATTGAAACATTTGAAGTTGTCGGCATCTCACATCGTGGCCTCCACCTATACACTACGAGCATTCAATGATGCAATATGCTCGACAGTTGGCATAATTGTCCTACCCATCCAAGTGGGACAAAAGACTATTCATACATTGTGCCACATCTTGGAAGGTGATATGTATTATAATATCTTGCTAGGGTGGCCTTGGATCAGGGACATGAAGTGTGTCCCTTCAATAGCTCATCAGTGCCTAAAGTATACATTTGAAGGACAGGTGCATGTAGTCCCGATATACTTAGAACCTTTCAAGTACTGCAATATAGTGCAATTCATGCCACAATCGAACCTTCCATCAACACATTTGGATTTTTAGTTGAATCCATCTAACCAGGGTCTAATTCTGTAGGCATCCCCATTGTTGAGTCCATCGAATCCCCAGTCAGGTCCATCTTCCTTGTCTGGTCCTTCAACAACGACGTCACCTACGGTGGCCACACCAAATGACAAGGGAAAGAAACCCCTAGAAGAGGAACCACCCCTAGTCTCAACCATCTCTATCGAAGAGATTCCTAGCAGAATGGAAGTCGAGATGCCTAGGCCACCCCACATGGAGTGGACTCAAGAAGGACTCCCATTCACTTCCCCTCAACCGCCAACGATCACCGTTGAGATGCCCAACATGGGCCTGGGAGAGTATCTAGTGCGAAACATTGTAGAAACACCCACCCTTGAGTCCATGCAGGACATGGGGATACCTCGATTCCCCATCGACTCTGTGGTTCCTCTAGGCTAGCCACCCAATCAAACAAAATTTGTTTATGGGGGCCTAGATAATGGCATTGAAATTTGTATGCAAGAAGACAAAGATGAAGAGCCCTTTGCAGAGGATGTCAACTATTTGTCCAACCCAGAATTTGCATTGAGATATCTTGGCCAATGCAATTGGCATGGATATGGGTTGGGCAGGTATGAGCAAGGAGTGCGTGTTCTTTTCCAATCGAGATATCAAATGTCGTATGACAAGTCAGGAGTGGGGTTCAACCATCGCCTGCCCCTAGACATATTGGTATAGAACATGCAAGGCCTAGGGATAGGCAACAAGGATGGGTTGGCATTAGATCCATATGCCAATTCTAACACAACATATACATTGGGGGATTATCTCCCATTGTTAACAACCAACCTTGTTGACCATAACAACCCTTTCCCTTCAGCTAAAAAGGGAAAAAATTTGAGGACTCACCTACAAGAGGGATATGAACAAGACCAAGGAGGGTCTTCAGAAGATGAGTCGGAATACAAGGTAGCACCTTGGGATCCTTTCGAGTCTGATAGCAATCATTCACAAGTACATCCCATGGATGATTATTAGGAGAGCTTCATGACAATGTTTCCTTTGGATGCTCCAATTGAGCATATGCCACCTCAAGAGTATCAGGTCCCCCCGTAGATAGCGAAACAACCTTGATGGGACCACATTAATTTTCTCAAGCAAGATGAGCCTCATATGTCGCAACCAGCTATTGGAGCCAACGAAGGCCTTTGGATCTCTGATAGTGATTATGAAGATGAAACTAAGATGGCTTACATTAATCATATGCAACAACAACAATATCCCTTGGACATAGACGACATGTTTGAACAATTACACATAGGGCCAAGGCATAGGTGGCACCTAAACCAGGCGTAGTTATAGAAATTACTGCACCCACCACTCCAGGTACAATGAGAACATCTTTCGCCTGGAGAACCTATACAACCATCAATGCCTAGGGTGGACCCTGTATTTTTATCCACGCATAGGGCTGATCCATTTGTGCTAGTACCCACAGAGCCAGATCTGAAGCATAAATATTATCTAGGATGTTCGAGCAGTCATACTCATGGTAATGGATACCACAATCATTTCATTAACATGATCTCCATTGATTTAACCACCCCCATCCATGATCCAGTCGACCCAACATGGTCATTACATCTAGACCTAGATGCTATAGACTGGGATCGTGCTGACACACTGCCATCCCCATCAGAGCACTGGCCTTGTGGTGGGATGTTCCATTTCATGCTAGGACAGACTCAGGATGTCTTCCATGTTGAAGAGGAACCTGACGTTCTGAACGATGATCTAAATTCAGCAAACGATATCCACTTGATCCCAACTCCACACCAGTTGGAGGACGGATCCCACATGTCGGTTGAGGAGACGACTAACGTAGACATCAGATCAGATCCAGTGAATTTACAAATCCTCAAGTTGGGGGTAAGTCTATCCCCTAAAAAGCAAGCTGACTACATTGCCCTTCTCAAAGAGAAGAAGGGGGTTTTTGCATGGTCATACAAAGACATGCCGGGGCTAGACCTGTAGCTAGTCATGCATAATCTAACGCTTGATCCGACAGTAAAGCTAGTAAAGCAAAAACTACGTAAGATGCACCCAACGATGGCCTTAATGGTCAAATATGAGCTACAAAAGTTGTTGGATGCACAGTTTGTCATCTGCATGGATTACCCACCATGGTTGTCTAACATGGTTCTTGTCAAAAAGCCCGATGGTAGGATTCGCATACGCACTAATTTTTGAGATCTAAACAAAGTGAGTCCTAAGGATGATTTTCCCATGCCAAGCATCGATGCATTGGTAGATGCTACAGAAGATCATGAAATGCTTTCCCTCATGGATTGTTTCTCAGGATACAATCAGATTCATATCAATCCCAAGGACCAACTAAAAATGGCGTTCACAATGCCTTGGGGGACATTTTGTTATAAGGTCATGCCTTTTGGCCTTAAAAATACTGGCGCCACCTACCAACGTGCCATGACGTACATATTCCATGATTACATGCACAAAAATTTGGAAGATTACTTGGATGATTTGTTGGACAAATCTCTTTTGCACCCAGATCATCTCGATGACTTAAGCAGGATCCTCGATCGCCTCATGGAACATAAAGTTAGACTAAACCCCAAGAAGTGTGTCTTTGGCATCACATATGGAAATCTCTTGGGTTACATAGTCTCCAAACGAGGAATTGAGGTAGACCCACACAAAGTCAAGGCAATCCTTGAAATGCTTCCCCCAACTACCATCAAGCAGCTCAGAAGTCTACAGGGAAAGGTCGCGTCAATCAAGCGCTTCATAGCGCAACTATCTGACAAGTGTTGAACCATGAATAAATTATTGCACAAGGGGGTAACATTTCACTAGGATGACAAGTGCCAGTCAGCCTTTGATGACATTAAACAATAATTGGCTTTGCCACCAGTATTGGCACCACCTAGACCAGGAGTGTCATTCTACTTATACATCTCAGCTATTGAGGTGGCACTGGGTGCCATGCTATCCCAGAAAAATGAACTACACAAAGAACAGGCTACTTACTATCTTAGCCACACCCTGGTCAGTTATGAACTTAACTATGCATACGTTGAGAAGCTCTACTTGGCAGTGGTGTTTGCTACCAAAAATCTATGCCACTACATGCTCAACAATATGATGTATGTTGTTTCTAAGGAGAATCCATTGCGATACATGATGAGTCATACTTATCATAGTAGCCGCACGGTGAAATAGATCATGTTGTTGACAGAGTTTGACATAGAATTCATTGGACAAAAATCCATAAAAGGTCAAGTCATCGTCGATCAACTTGTAGAGGCTCCTCTCGAATACGATCAGCCTCTGACCGTAGAACTCCCGGATGATGGGGTTTTCCATGTTTTAGAATCGCCAGATTTTGATGAGCCTGAGTCACAGGCTAACATGATCTTATTCTTCGATGGTTCTAAATGTGAGCAAGGAGGTGGCACGGGAATTGTATTATTCACTCCACAAGGGGCTCCAATGCCTCTGTCATTTAAATTAAACTTCTCGTGCACCAACAATAATGCAGAATACGAAGCCTTGCTCATAGGTCTTCAGACAACAATCACCATGAACATCAAATGTTTAAACATATTTGGTGATTTGTTGTTAATTGTCAATCAAGTCAAGGGAATATTCCAATGTAAATGTCCAGTTCTGCAGGCCTACAAAGCCCTTGTAGACAAATTCCTAGCACAACTTGAATGGTATGACATCTAGGCACTCCCTCGATCATCGAATCATTTTGCAGATACTATGGCCTCCTTGGGGTCACTAATATCGCAAGACCCTTATGGTGAAATGGCAACCATTCAGGTCAAAACATTATCGCAATCCGTGATGGAGCGTGCAAGCTCTAACCTAACGCCAGGAATCCACCTGATCCAGATTGAACCATCTTAGGATAGGTTCTCTCGAATCCACAATTGTCTGACTCGAGCCAACTGGGGGTCCTTGTTCTCCCCAACCCCTCTTAATAGCAACACAACGCTATTTTTACAAGTTCTTTCCCGCTCAGCTTTTTCTAGGGATGGACTTCATGAGGGATTTGTCGTTCATACCATCAAGGTTTCTGATCAGAAGGATTGGTACACACCCATTAGGGATTACCTCAAGTTAGGTAACCTCCCACTTGGATTGACACAAGCCACAAAAATATCATTTAAACAGAAAGTGGCAAAACATGTCTTGTTAGGAGATGTTTTGTATCATCGGAGCTATGAAGGAATCCTCCTCCGTTTCTTGGACCAACAAGAGTTCGCTTGGGCGATCACCCAAGCACACGATGGTACATGTGGTGGCCACTTCAATGGTATGGCCATCGCAAAGTGCATTCTTCACATGGGCTATTATTGGCCATCTTTAGAGTGAGATTGTTGCGCATATGTAAAGAAGTGCATGAAGTGTCAACACCATGCTAATTTGACACACGTACCTTCTCAGGCCTTGCAACTGATCCAATTGGCTTGGCATTTTTTGCAGTGGGCCTTTGATCTAATTGACAAGATCTCCCCTGCGTTGTCAGGTCATCACACGTTCATCATAACGACCACAGAGTACTTCACCAAGTGGGTGAAAGTAGTTTTGCTAACCTCTACGACTAGAACCCGCATTGCGGAGTTTATTTTGCATAACATCATATGTCATTTTGGTATTCCATCCAAGATCCTTTTGGATAATGGGACACCATTCAAGAATAAAGATGTGCGTGCTTTGACCACAAAGTACAAAATTCAGCACAGTTTTTCAACACCCTATTATCCGCAAGCAAATGGGCAAGCAGAGGCATCAAACAAAACGCTCATTCCCATCCTAAAAAAGATAGTCATAGACAGTTCATAAGGATTGGCACATTCAGATCCCTCTTGCCTTATGGGCATATCGCACTAGCATTCAGACACCCACTAGGGCAACTCCATTTTTGCTGGTGTATGGCTACGAGGCAGTCATGCCTCTTGAGTTGGAAATCCCTTCCCTGTGCATTTCAATGCAAGAGTTCATCAATGATGACACTGCACGACAGGCCCGGTTAGACCAACTGATGTTGCTCGACGAACGACACATCAATGCTCTCGAGCATTTGCATATCTATCAAGAGCGACTTAAGAAAGCATACAACATGAAGGTCCACCTAAGGGAATTTCAGGTTGGTGACTTGGTCTTGAAAGAGAACCAGCAGAATTCGAATTTACCGTCCCATCTAAGGGACAAGTTCATGGAAAACTGGTTAGGTCCTTATGTGATTGATAGTAGAATAGGACCTGGAACATACCGGCTCACCTCTCTTGAAGGAATCAAGGAACTAGAACCCTTGAACATCAGTCATTTGAGGCCATTCCACATCTAGAGAGCCATAGTCCAACCAAATGCTCCAAAGGTATCTGTAAACCCTTTGGTCAAACCAAAAGCTCCAAGGATTCCAGTAATCGCTTGGTCAACCCAAAATGCCCCAAAGGTATCTATAAACCCTTTGGTCAAGCCAAAAGCTCCAAGGATTCCCACAATCGCTTGGTCAACCCAAAATGCCCCAAAGGTATCTATAAACCCTTTGGTCAAACCAAAATCTCCAAGGGTTACCATAATCGCTTGGTCCAAAAAAATATTCAAAAACAAGCAAAAATAATAAAATCATCAAAAATAACAAAAAAATTGCATCTACATTCCATGCATACTCGTAAAAATCAAAATACAAAAATATAGGTTGCATTAGGCATCACATCCATACATTGCATATTTGCTGGTCATACATATCCCAAGCACCATAGACTGTAATTACTCAAAAATTCCTTTATTTTCCACACTCCATTTTATAAACGCATACATCCAGAATAACGCCATCGCCATTTTTTTTAAGTCAGTTGTCTCCTAATGTATACAAGGTTTTTTTTTGTCATTCAGCTGTCTTTAAATTGCTAGCCAAAAACTGTACAAAGTTAAACAAATTTTACATGGGAAAGTTTTACTTGGATCACGCCTCATTACGTAACATCCCTACACAAGTTAAAACACATAAAATAATTCCCAAGTTGTGTGAACGTAAGAGAAACCTACAAAGTAGTCTAGGGTACCATAGGTGAAAGATTAGCCTGTTCATCCCCCTGTGTGAATGGTTCAAGAATGCTGAGAATTGACAAAAGGACAAGCTCTTCCCCATCAATTCCTTCTAATAAATAGTGGTTTCATCACTACCAAATCCCACTCACTGTTGGTCCCCAAAGTTGTAAGGATTCATACTACACGTCCCTACCAAGGATGGGTAGTCATCCCCAAGACCTAAAAGGATCGATGCCATTCAACAACAAAATGCCCACAAGCCATCATCACGACCATCTCCAATCACCTTTGGTCTCAAATTTGTAAGGATTCGTACTACACGTCCCTGAACAGGATGGGTAGTCATCCCCAAGGCATAAAATATCAATGCCCTAACTTCATCATATCCATAATCCCTTTTGTTTCCCAAAGTCGTAAGGATTCATACTACACGTCCTTGAACAGGATGGGTAGTCATCCCCAAGGCCAAAAGGATCAAGGCCATTCATAAGCCCCAAACTTACAGGATCAACCTTACACAACTCAAAATACAAAATCAAATAACAGTGGTTATCACCACTATTCAAAATCCTTGCTCAAAAAGAAAAACAAAAAGAGATGCTTTGGATTGTTTCTCTCCCAATCACGTATTTGGGTCTTCCTTTGTTCTATGGGCATTTGAAAAATGAGTTTTGGACTCCGATTGTGGAGAGGATTCAACAAAAACTTTCTTCGAATAAGGGCGCTCTTTTAAGTCAGGCTAGTAAAGTTACTCTCATCCAAAGTACTCTTCAAAGCATTCTGATTTATTTTTTGTCCATTTTCAATGTTCCTGCTAAAGTGGCGGTAAAATTTGATAGTATTTGTAAGGATTTCTTATGGGTGGGCCTGAAGCTAAAAGGTAAGATCCATCTTTGTTCCTGGGAACAAGTTTGTCTAAGGAAAAAATATGGAGGTCTTAACTTGAAGAATTTCGCGCTCATGAATAGGGCCTTGGTTGCTAAACAAGCTTGGAGAGTCGATTCCGGGGTGGATAGTCTTTGGTGTCACATTTTGGCTGTCAAATACCAATTCATAAATTTTTTATCCGATCCTCTCCCCTCAGATGGTTCTGCCTTCTGGAAAAGCATCATAAAATATAGGGACTTCATTAAATTTAACAGTTCCTGGGTGGTTGGAAATGGCAGATTAGTTTTATTCTAGGATGATCAGTGGCTTAGGGATCATCCCTTGGTGGAGGATCAACGTTACGGTGATTTATGTGTGCTCTCTAAGGAAGCCAATTTTATCAAAGTGGAGGATTTCATTATTTTCCAAGACAATCAAAGGACCTGGTTGCTGGCCTCGCCATTTATTCGAACTATTCAGGATCACAGGGACTGGAGTTCTATTCTGGTGGAAATTCACCATTATGTGCTTTGTAGAGAGGAAAGGGGGGATAGGTTGGTTTAGAACAGTGATAGTGAGGTCAGCTTTACAGTGAGATCTGCTTACTCTATTTTATGCCCTCAAGAAAATGATGCTTGGCCCTGGGATAAAATTTGGGTGAAGAATCTGACGCCTAAAATCAACATCTTTTATTGGCTGGCTGTCCAAAATAAAATTCTAACGATTGACAATCTTCTTAAGCGGGGATTCAATTTGGTCAATCGCTATTTTTTGTGTAAGTAGAGATGGGAATCTGTTTCTCATTTTCTTCTCATATGCAGGGTGTTTCAGAAAAATTTATATTTTTGTCTTCAGCAAATTGGGTTATCTTGGGTGCACCCAAATTCCATTATTGATATGTTCAATCAGTGGTCATCTCCTTTTCGGTCGCCTCATATGAAATACTTCTGGAGATTCCTATTGCCTCATATTTTATGGGGAGTGTGGAAGGAATAAAATGCTCGAGTTTTCAAAAATAAAGAGGGTGACCTGACTCATATTTGCTATAGAATTCTTTGGAAGGTTGGTGAAAACGTTGCTGCCGCTCTCAAGGAGACCCTCCCTTCTATTACAAAGGATCATCCTGACTATTCTGTGGATTTAAAATTGGGCTTTTGTCCAGATCTGAAACCTCCCCCGGTGCCCAATATTCGCAAATCTGTTAAGTGGTCCCCACCTCCTCTTGGGTGGCTAAAACTGAATTTCAATGGTGCGTCGAAGGGAAATCCTGGCAAAGCCGGTGTGGGTGGTTTAATTAGAGATCATCTTGGTGATATCGTTCTGGCCTTTTCTAAAGATCTAGGTTTTCAATCTTCCCACTTTGCTGAGTGTAGAGCTATCTATAGGGGTATTTTCTTATTAAAGGATTTTGGAGGGCGCAGGGTCATAATTGAAGGTGATTCGTTGAAAACAATGAATTTGCTGAAAGGTTCGTGTTGTTCGTGTTGGCATTTTTCTATTCTCATTGACGAATCCAAGGCCCACCTTTCTTCGTTCGATGATTTCTCTATTAGCCACGTGTATAGGGAAGGAAACATGACGGTCGATGTTTTGGCTAATTTAGCTATTGGAAGTCAGGGGTTTAAGATTTGGTACTCAAACATTTCAACATAGTTGATCAGACTGGTTAATGATGATAAGCCATCAAGTTGATTGCCTTAGAATTGGGACTCTAATGATGTTTCGGCGTTTGTTGAGAATGTCGGTTGATAAGCTCGAAGACATGGTTAGTGGGCAACTATTGTCTTGTTTAATGGCCTATCTTCTCTTGGCGATTTTCAAATTTCAAATTCAAATTTTAAACAAGTG
Source organism: Wollemia nobilis (assembly GCA_028583015.1). Taxonomy (NCBI): domain Eukaryota; kingdom Viridiplantae; phylum Streptophyta; class Pinopsida; order Araucariales; family Araucariaceae; genus Wollemia; species Wollemia nobilis. The sequence continues at coordinate 52,827 of JAQPPZ010006080.1, read as the reverse complement.
TTTTAGGATGGGGAGTTTGGTGGCCTCATTTAATTCTACTTTTATGGGGGAGAGCTTCGATTCAAATTTTAAATCTTGTCCCATTCTATATTCTACTAAGATTTGGTGGTTGGCCTTAGACATCGTGATGATCACTTCCATTTATGATGTTAGATGGCAGGCGTGGTGCAGTTCGCTGAAGGGTCCCATTTGGAGGGGTTGTTTTTTAAATTCTAGTTCTCCTTTGCTCCACTATTTGTTCTTTGGGGATTGGAGTTCTCTGGGAGTCATGCTGATGGCGGTTGCTCAGTGTACTTGGTGGGATTTTAGTCCTTTTTGCGTCAGGGGAAGCTTCGATTTTAGTACGTTTCTTCAGATTGCCCATGTCAGATGGTTTTATGGGCCCTTTTTTTTTAGACTTCTGATTAAGCATTTTCATTCTTTTGGACTGGAAGATCTGACTTCTGGAACGTTCGGGCGTATGGTTTCAAGGTTTTGTGATCATCACCCCCTTTTTGAAATGGGTGCCTCGTGGTCTGTGCTATTTGATGGTTTATTCCTAAGCGTGGTTGTTGGTGGTCTTCCCATGTTTGGATGGAGGTGGTGGTTGGGAACTTCCCTTCTGCTCAGATTTTTAATTAATTTTCGCACACCTGTCCCTCTTTTATCCCTGGATAAGACAGGTTGAAACTTACCCTTGATTTGATGGAGAATGTTTCAAGTCTGGCGGCTAATGTTACTCAAGGTGTTCAAAAGTTAGGGTAGAACCTTCTCAGTTCTCCTTTCTTTGTCTCCTTTTGGTCTGGCTTCCGCCCTTGTTCTGGTTTACCTTTGGTTTCTTCCAGGTTTGTTTTGGGGTTTTCTCCCATTTGATCTTCCTTGTAGTGGTTGTGGGATCCCGTTAAAACCCTCTGTTTTTAATAGTACCAATATATATATAGATATGAAAATATTCGGTAATCAAATTTATTTCCGTTCTATGATATATTTTAACAGATTCATGAAGTTTTTTTTTTTTCTTACGAAAGTTATTTATATAAATTTTAGTTAATATTAAAAGAAACTTTAAACAACTTTAAATTGAATATATAAAATTAATATCCACCATTCTTTATATAATTTTCATAAATTACTGATTCCTTAATATATAATGGAGTGGTAAGTGGTAGGTTTAGTAAACATAATTGGAATGAATATTTACGGTATACTGACAAAGATTAAAAAAATTAATAAACGAAACAGAGAATATGTTACTAGCAGAAGAAAAACAGAGAATATGTTACTAGCAGAAGAAAAGTATTACAACTGAGTAGTGTAGACCAACATCCGTAGAAGACGAGGAGAAATCCTCATCTTATATTAGAAGGGGATTATTAGCAGTTGCCTTATACGTTGGGATTAGACGTATATAACAGAAGAGAAGATTTAAAACATCTATGCATCAGTGATCAGTAAGCGGGAGTGGTGTTGCCAGTGGGCAGCAGGACTTGGAACTCGTCAAAGGTAACTTTGCCGTTGCCGTCGCCGTCGTTGTGTAGGGCGGCCATGAACTGACGGCAGTCGTCCAGAGAAGCGGGATCGCCCAGGCGCTTGAGCACGGTGTGAAGCTGGTCGGCGGTGATGTGGCCCCTCTTGTCCACGTCCATGAGCTTGAATGCCTTTTGGAGCTCGCTACTCGTGCGGTAGACATTCATGTCGCCCGTGTTTGCGCGGATGAACTCTTGGAGGTTGATGCAGCCGTCGCCATCGCAGTCGGTAGTGCCGATTCGGCGCCGGATCTCTTCGTCCGAGGGAACGTAGCCGAACACCTCGATTATCTCGGATCGCGAGATCTTGCCGTCCCCGTTTAGGTCAAACGACTTGAACTCGGCGATCACCTCCTTCACCCGCAAAAGCACTTGGAGTTTAGTCGCCTGCGGTTGCAATGCCATGATGATATAATCACAAATCACAATCACAATGTTAACAATAATGCTAGCTCTATTGCTCTTGCAGTTGCTATTGCCTCGCTCCTTGTTGTCAAACTGGAGGTGTCCTTAGTCCTTATATACACCCGGACCCAAAATGCCTAATGCCTTCGACCTTCGACATTGGGAATAGAATCTCCTTTTGCTTTTGCATTATAAATTCTTCAAACATGAAATCTCTTACTCTCTTTTCGGGAGGAGAAGCCAAGGAAGAGCGTCTCCTTTACACATAATAACATATTTATGCGGGTCACTGTCGAGACAAGTTTAGCAGAATCAGCTTTTATTTTATGGTCGTCGATGAACCCACATCACATCTGTGCATAATTTATTAACGATAATTTGAAAGATGCAATCATTCATATATACAATAATATTTTGGTTGTTTAAAGAATTAGGGAATAAGGGTAATTATAATATTTTTATTCATTGGAATAGATTCTTACTTTTAATAAAATTTAAATTTTATTTTAATTAGGAATAAAATAATGTTTTATATATTAAGTTTGATGTATAGTTAATTTGTGTCTTTTAAAATTATAAATTATTTACATTCATGTGTATATTTATATTTTAGCAAAATACTAATAACAATTGGTGGAAGCATTCCTTATGGTTTACTAAAAACAGTGTGGTTGTGACCAACTCTTCTATGTAACTGAACAAAAACAATACTAATAACAGAGACATTAATATGTTGGGACTAAACACGAACCTCACTTATTCTTATTTTAAATCTTTGGAGAAGAATAAGAAATGAAGCATGAATCATTCAAACTCAAGTCTAGTAGACCCTATAGTGCTAATAGTAGAAGTATAAAGAGTGTTTGATCAACGTATAATATCATAAGCATTGACTCTATATAAAGACAAAATGATTTAATGAATCATGGTAGAAGTTTAGAAGAAAAAAAAATTATGCTATGGTCTATACATAATTTAGTGATAAATATCCAAGAATGCCTTTGTCTTTGACTTATCCCTTTGGGAATTTATCTACTTTTCCATGAAAATATCCTCAAGCCATACCATCCTACCCCATTAGAGCCAGTGGTGATACAACATCCAATACACTTAGATATAACTTAGAATCTTTTGTAACAAATTAACTATTCACTATGATCAATAAGAATGCTCACTAGGAGACATACAACCAATTTGGGCTTACAAAATAGGGTCAATTTCTTTCATAGGATAAGTAGTATATTTTTCAATAAATCAAGCATATATTTGTATAGTTGAAGGCTAATGCAATGGAAACAATTTTTTCCCAAGAGAGATGGATAGTCTAAGCAAAGCAAGGGTCGCTCATACCTCCAAGGATTTTAATTTCAATGCAGTACTAGCTTGTATACCTTAGTTCTTGTTTGGATGCTTCAATAGACAAACTGGTAGCAAGATGCACTAATGCATCATGACATATTTGATGTCAACTATCCTACACCAACCTTAATGGTATTGGGGTGCAAAAGTTGACAATCATATGGGGTCAAATTCACATATCATCATATTATGTTAGACAAATAAAAGACTTTATAGTTCTAGATATTTGATATATTTCTAAATGGAATTAATTATAACATCTATTTATTTAGATGCTAGTATCATATGTAGATGAAACCAAAGAGACAACCCTTAATTTTTTTATCTACTTAAAAGTTGAAGTGTTACCTATTTTATATACTTTATAATTATTGTGAATGTCTTGTATAAAGTTTAAAGTAGGAACTCTCTTTTGTTCTTCTTGGTCTTCTTCTCCTTCCTCTCTTGTTACTACCTTTCCCTTTTCTTCTCGAGTTATTCCTACCATTATAATAGAACATAGTACCTTACACCTTAGAATGCCACATCTTTATATTTATCTATTAAAAGCCTTGTATTCTATACTATATTTGCATCATCATCTATAATTATATTTGTTATCTTGTATGAGATGTATTTATTCATTGCTATGAAAGAGAGATATTATTATTCCCTATTTCCTATGGCATAAATTTAAAATTAACTTTTAGTCACCATAATGTTATTCTAGGAATTGTACTTCATGCTACTAGATCTTGGGCCCCATGATGTAGATTAGAAGAGGTTATATTTAATCTAGATAAATTATATTTATTATTATTAAAGTGGTCTAAAACCCTATGATTGTAATGAAAGCACAAATAGTGTAGAGCTTATAGGATTTCATACAATATGTTAGCAAGCGGTCCCAAAGATTTCATAGGTCTAGGTTTCCATGATCATATAGTCACTCACAAAATTAAATTCAATGATAACACACATATTGCACATCAAAAACTTCATTATTACATCCATAAATCAAATTTTATTATATTAAAAACCATTATATTACTCTATTACATAGCATGGAGCTTTGTATATAGTATATAACTTTACATAAAGACTCTTCAATACTACTGACTATTGCTCTCCTCAAAATATTTGGAGATGCAACCTTTTACATGACTTGTATTATGACAAACCTTATCATGATTACATAAAATCCTACTTGATGTACACCAAAAGGGCTTTAACAACGCTTATAAACCATCCCTAAAGACCTTTAAAGGTGGTTTTTCAGCTTCCATCTATGAGAGCATCATAAAAATTTTGTGACATATGACGACAGCTAAAAATTGCCTCAAATAACTACCCTCTTAGGGTCTAAGAGGACGGTTAAGAACCACCCTCTTAGGCCGATGAGGGTATTTTGAACCATTATCTTAGGACTAATGGGGTGGTTATTAACCACCCTCTTAGGGTTAAGCCTCTTAGGTCTAAGAGGAAGGTTCTTACCTACACTCTTATGGACTACGAGGATGATTATTAATCGCCCTCTTAGGTCACCCTAAGATGACAATTTATAACCACCATATTCTAGTTACCTAAGAGGGTGGTTATAAATTGCCTTCTTAGGGCTAAGAGGGAGGTTTATAGCTGTCGTCTTACTATCCCACCCTAAAAAAATAAATAAAGGTGATGATCCATGTTGGAGGGACTATACCATTAGATAAGTTATTTCATCGATTATAAAGAAGCTATGACTCTTTATTCAACACTCTTTTAGCGGAAACAATTTTGTTAGTGCATGTTTTAAGTCCATAATCACATCCCAAGAGTTTACAAACTTTACAAAGCTACTTGATAATTAACATCTCACATATACTGCCAGTTATTTGAAAATTAATCAAACAATACTCATCAATAGAAAACAAATCTCTTTATGGTCTCAGCTTGCAAAACGCCACCCATGATGCCTATGACATCAATATATTGATATGAACTCATCCTCTTGATCAAAGCTCATAAGCTACCAAGCAGATACTATAACATGATTATCAATTATATTTTGCATGTACTGTCAACACCTTGTCTTCCTTATCAAATGGTATTTTAATATTAAAATCTATCAACTATGTTGGACTCATATTAAATGATAATGATAGTGATGAATGTATATTTTTTTTATTGGTAGAAAGGGTTTTGAAAGGGTCCCTGAACCTTGTACAAGCAAACCAGAAAGACAAACCGGGACAAAAAGGAAACCTCCCGCTTAACACATGAGATTAACGGGATTTAAAATGGAACAATAAAGCATCAAAAGATGAACATAGAAGTTGGAAAGAAAACAAAGCACACCAAAAAAGAAGACTGAAAACCCCCAACCATAACGATAGTAATGTATATTTTTAAATTGAATGTCACTTGTATATTTTAAAAATACATATATTGATAAAATTCAAACTTTACAAAGCTAATTGATAATAAACAAGATCTCGTACATACTACCCGTTCTTTGAGAATCAATCAATTTATACTCAGCAACAAAAAAATAATTCTCTTTATGGTCTCAACTTGTAAAACACCACCCATGGTGTCTATGACATCAATGTATTGATATGAACTCATCCTCCTAATCAAAGCTCAGAAGCTACCAAGCAAACACTATAACATGATTATCAATGAGATCTTGCATGTACTATCAGTACCTTGTCTTCCTTATTCAATGATATTATAATATCACAATAAATCAACTAAGATGGACTGAGAGTAAATGATAATGACAGTGATGAATGTATATTTTTAAATTAAATGTCACTCCAACTAATATGGACTAAGAGTAAATGATAATGACAGTGATGAATGTATATTTTTAAATTAAATGTCACTCCTTTTATATTTAAAAAATATTTATTGAGAAAATTTAAACTTTACAGATCCTATGCCCTAAAGAACACCCCTATGAGTTAGTAGCATGTTAACCACATATTATTAGAACCACTTACTATTCATTTCTATGTTAATCACCTCAAGAACTTATCCTAATATTTTAAGTATATATACCTTTTCCTAGTAGTACAAAAGAACTTAGTGTTCATGTTGCCCTAACATCAAGAATTTTTTTATAGAATAGATCTGCAATAGGATTATTGAATCGATGTCCATCATGATGTGGTGTCGCAGGAAGTGATACACTTACCATAACAATCACCCAGGTTGAAACTGTGACAAGAATCCCCATGTTCAATTGGTTGTCCAACTAATACAATCAAGTATTTGTGGTAAAAAAATTGATATTTCCATGATTTGAAGATCCTATGGATGTATAAAGAGATGGTTGATTTCTTAACTAATAATAACAGTGCAAAGATAGAGCAGCCTACCTCCATGGTCATTAAATTTTATAATTAAGGACACTAAACGTAAAAATATCAATCAATAAAAATATTCATAAAGTTCGTATATATGTATATAAAGAAAATTTTGGGAAAGTTCATTATAAGAATGAAAAGTATGAATAGCTTACTTGTAAGGAGCATTCTCATCCTTAGATGGAACTGTATCTCACTTTGGTCCCTTACTTCCTCTCTATTATTGAATGATCCTTTTTCAACCACTTATCCTTTTAAGGTTAGTAAACTCATACATGAAGTACAAATTGGAGTGTGAAGTGAAATTCCATTACACATCTAATGAGTGCTATTTCAACAATTTCAAGATTGTAACCCTAAGTTTGCAGGATCTACTTATGGAAAAATACTTGTAAAACCTAAAAATATAGAGACTATTATGAAGGGAATGTGAACTATTCATGTGGAACAAGAACCTACATTGAACAAACACAATTTTACATGCTGCAAGGACTTTGCAGTCCAATTTCACTACATCAAAATGGGACTTAGCAAAAGAGTGGAAAATATTATTGTATCCAAAAGTTGCTAAGAATCGAAATTGATGCTAAGTCCCATTTTGATGTAGTGAAATTGGACAAGGAGTCATAAGTTCTATTCCTTCCACCTCCACCTGGTCGTATTCAAACTTCAAACTTCAATATTTTATGTGTAAAAAAATTATAATGTAGAATAATTTAATAGTTTATTCTTTTTTTCAATTAAAATAATAGTTGACATAATTCCCACACAATTGGTTAATAGCCAAAGATAATAAATTAACAAAATAATGATAATTCTAGGTAATGTTCTACATTATTATTACTAAATCAATATTTTAAAAATGTAAACATAACTATAATAAATAATGATTGTTCATCAAAAGTGGGACCTTTCACTTACTTTAAGTTTCCCACTCCTTGTACAAGGAAAAACATGTCCATCACCTCAAATGAAGGATTTTCAGTTAAACATTTATGGGAACATATAAAATGAAGAAAAGTGCTTGACACCAATTGCGATATATTCTCTTCCATATTATTTTTCTTATTCAAACCCTTTATTACCTTCACGTCCTACCAAATAATAATGACAAGAATGTTGCACGCCAAACAAGGTGAATGGTTTCCTATTTTTGTCACATGGTCGTGCATTTAATTATCAACCCAAGGAGCTTCGTAAACTTGCGAAGAGTCGAAACTAGGTTACTACAATACCACTGGAGGGTGAGTCTACTAATCCTACGTTTGGGGGTGTTTTTGAGATGGTTGTCAATCATTCCCGCACTCCTCAATAAATTACGTAAGAAGAACAAAAATAAATATATAGAAATAAATCTAATGCACATTCCTGGAAATAAACCTACTGCAGATACTGAAACTAGTAAATTAATGAACGTTCTATGAAAGCAATAAATTGATAAATAAACATAAAGGAAAAGGGGAAGAAATACTGGCTTGGAGTGGGCCCAGGCTCCAGCAGCTTCTTCCTGATCGAACACAAGCTTTAGAATTTCTGTAACTGTAATATATTTATCAACGTATTACAATGTAATTCTTAATTATTTTTGTATCACTATATATCTTCTCAGAATGATCTACATGTGTTTATATAACACACCCACAAAACTTCTGTTATAGAAGTGGTTACAACAGTCGATTCTTCCCAGACTAAATTAGAACAGTCTGGCGAATGCAATCAACGTCTAGCATTCTGTTTTGATGGTAGCATGTTTGTTTTGACTCGTGCTTTGCCTGGCATCCATAAGACATTTTGATACGTTGGTGCTATCTCCAATTTAGCTCCGCATGATGCAGAGCTCGAATTGCACCAGCCGCTGTCATTCATGTCCTTCGAGTTTGGTCAATGGGCAAAGAATCAGTGGCACCTTATGACTACAGGGAGGCGCTCCCATTCAGTTGGTGCCTTTCGACTGTAGGGAGGCACTGGTATTCAGTTGGTGCCTTCCGACTGTAGGGAGGTGCTGTATTTGGTTTGGTGCCTTCCGACTGTAGGGAGGCGCTTGCATTTAGATGACGCCTTTCGACTGCAGGGAGGCGCCAATGTTCAATCAGCACCTTCTGACTGCATGGAGGTGCTTGTTTTCACTTGATGCCTTTCGACTACAGGGAGGTGCCTATGTTCAATCGGTGCCTTCTAACTGTAGGGAGGCACTGTGTTCAATTGGCGCCTTTTGACTGCAGGGATGCATCTATGTTCAATTGGCACCTTTCGACTACAGGGAGGAGCCTATGTTCAATTGGCGCCTTTCGACTGTAGGGAGGCGCCTATGTTCAATTGGAACCTTCTGAATGTAGGGAGGCGCCTATGTTCTGTCCATTGAATTTTGATGAAATAAAGTGCCAGGTCCATCGAAAGGACCTCCACTATTCCAAATCTAACTAAATCAACTGTAATTCCACAAAACATACTAAAAGCACACAAATTAGATAACACGCATAATTATATCAAATATCTATATAATCATTTATAAAAGCATGCAATCCTTATTATACAGTCGCATATTGATCCAAGAAGTATGTACAAAATATGAGCATTTCTGGTGCTCATCATCCCCCCATGCCTAACATATGCCACGCCCTCGTGGCATTCAAACTGCAGGTAGCCCTCAGATTTTTTTTCATCGTTGCCATCTCTTGGAAGATTCGGCTACTCCTGCGGCCTGAGTCTGTCTTTTTGTATCAGCATGTGAAGGTGTGGTTCTCCTCTACCTATGGGAAACTACGACTGTTAATTGTCCCCTTCTTGTTCTGGCCGCTACTGGTGGTGGTATAGCCAACATTGTTCCTGTCGATTGAAATGTAGCTTCGACAGCTTGCCAGAGGTTAGCGTCTAGAGGTTTGACCATTGCCAGAGGGATATCCGAGTTATCCTCTCTGGAAGGCACTACTTGGGCCTTGTATAATCCAACCACTTCAGGGGTAAGCCCTGCATTTTCATTTGCAATTGCAACGGCCTCCAATTGTGGGCCATAGACTGCCCATCATTCCAAATACCTCTTCATCATGGAAGGCTGCCCTTGGGATGAACCATAGATGTCCCAAAACTGGCTATTTTCTATCGGATTCACGTAGATGCCAGAATCTCCTTTTATCCTCGAAGATGCCTTCCTGGCCGCCTTGGCTGCTTTCATTTCTTTGTGCAGCTGCTCAAAATATTTTTGCCTTTCGATGAACGGTTGCATATCCCATTCGTCCTCTTCTGACTCAACGAAGGTTACTTTCACCTTCTGTCGAGCCGTCCTGGGCCTCTTTGCCTTGGCCTTTGCAAAAAATGTGGCGGCTCGAACAGGGGTCTCTTCTTTCTCTTTTGGGGACTTCTCTTCACTTCGAAGGATCAGTTGCGCTACTATCTCTGAGGGTGATTCATCCTCCTGCCTTTCTGGTGTCGACCCCTCAGGATCTTCTCCTTCTTTAGGCCTGGGGAGGTCCTCCGTATCCTCTAGTCTTATCTGGAGGCCTTCGTCCTGCTTTATGTCACTCAGGACAATGATAGGGGGCATCGTAGGACTTATGTCTTCTTCACCCTTGAAAATAGAGGATTCCTCCCCTGCCTTCGGGCTGCTCTATCGGGCATCTGATCGAATCTCCCCTGAAGAGAATACTCTTTCGATAGATGTGGGAGAGTTCGTCGACACTGCTTCTGCCCAATCAGTCTGAGTGGCCACCTCCTATATTGCTATTCTTTTGCCATGAAGTATTTGATTTTCCTCCTGCATCTGCTGGACCAGCTGCTTGAGCTGAGTGATTCTTCTATCCTTTTCCTCTAATTCCTTTTGATGCTGGTTCTGGCAATCCTCCAGAATCTATTGTGCCATCCAACAATTAGTTTGCCAGTTGAGCGCCTCCTCCCAGGTTGCATTGATCTGGTCGTTGTTCCTGGAAGTTTCCTCATTCCGTGGGCTCTGGTTCGTTAATTCATGAAGGGTTTGGGCGATGACATCTATTTCTATGTCACTCTGTTCTTCCTCTATCGAGAGGTATCACCGTAGACATTTCCTCCTGGGAATTGGTTCGTCTTCACCACCAGTGGGTGGTGCTCCTTCCTCCTCATACTCGAGCACTAGGGAATGCCCTCTATCCTCTATGTCTGCGGGCACTGGTGACTATTCTACCCTTCCTAGAAAATAGGGCAACGCCAATTTCCCAATGTTTGCTATCTCCTCTACAGGGGATGCTTCGCCTTGCCCTAGTTTGGCAACCGCATTGTGTTGTTCTATTTGGTTGCCTTCTCCCCCTGCGTCACGGTTCTGTCTCTATGCTTTCGCGTGGTGGACCAATGCCAATATCAGCCAATGGTGGGCTAAGGTGGACGGTGCCCCCTTTTGGTACCGATCCGCTTCATCCTTCAGAGCAGTCACCAAGTAAAATGGTATATTTATTTTTCTCCCATGCACTAGGTGATTGAGGAAGTGAACATGATTAATGTTCAGATGTGTATACTTCCCTGTGCATGTGAAGAATCAAGCAATCTGCTCGAACATCTTTCGTATATCCATGGGGAGGCTGCTTTTGAGTAACCCCTCCCTTTCTATCTGCACATTCCCTCTTGGCAGCAGTATTTCGGTATATAGCTTTAGCACTCCGCCCTTGTATGCACATTCCCCTGTGAGAGGCAATCCAGTCTCCTATGAGATGAACTCAGGGGTGACTGGAATTTCCACTCCTCGTACTTGGGATGCATCGCCCCTCAAAGAGGTGGTGAATTCGCTAGCTGCCTCCACATCCTGGCCCTGAATGACCAGGGTGCAGTATTCGAGCCACCCCTCGGCTTCGAATTGGGTCCTTACTGCCCCTCTGATTCCATCAGTATCATTGGGTTCATTATTCTTGATCGTGTGGTTCTTGGACCTTCCTCCCATGGTGCCTTCTGGTGCTGTATATTTTTTTGTCCTTCCTTCTGCAGGAAGGCACCTTCTTATAGGAAAGGCGTCTAACCCTAGCATTTATGGAAGGCACCCTCTCATTGGCATGCGTTTCTGACTATGGGGGGTACGATCTCTATGACAGCTGTATTTTTTGGTACTGCGTATTTATAAACAATTATATAAAAGATTTGATTTAATATGCGCGTACCTGATTCGACGTTCCAGTTGTCGTGGCAGCTGTTGATTTGCTGACTTGTGAGACGAGGGAGGGGTATTTGATGATGCTTATATGTGTGGTGCTTTGTTCCACTCGAGGCATCCGATCGATGTAAATGCTGCACGCGAGAGGCGTTCTTTGGTACCTTCCCCATGTGGATGGTGTCCATGTAGCGCCTTTCGATGTTGTCGATGCTCGTCTTCGAACGGATGCGCCTTTCGGTGCCTTTTGATTGGTGGGAGGCACTCTTGCCTACATGCGTCTTCCCAATGTGGGGGTGCCTCCTTCTGGTTCGCGCCTTCCCGATGTTGGAAGGCGTTAATTTTGATGAATGCGCCTTCCTGATGTTGGAAGGCGTATTCGACTGGATGAATGCACCTTCCTGATGTTGGAAGGTGCATATTCGGCTAGTTTTTTTTATTTTTTATTTTTATATTTTTATTTTTTATGGTGCCTTCCTGCCACGAAAGGTGCCTATATATATATATTTTCTCTTTTTTTTTTTTTTTATTGGATGGGTGCCTTTTGACTGTAGTAATGCACCTCTTCTGGATGGGTGCCTTCTGATTGTGGTAAGGTGCCTTCTTCTGGTCGGGCGCCTTCTGACTGCAGTAAGGCGCCTTCTTTTGGACTTGGCACCTTCTGACTACGGTAAGGCGCCTTCTTTTGGATGGGTGCCTTCTGACTGCAGTAAGGTGCCTTCTTTTGGATGGGCACCTTCTTTTGAATGGATGCCTTCTGACTGTAGTAAGGCACCTTCTTTTGGACGGGCGCCTTTTGTCTGCAGTAAGGTGCCTTCTTCTTGCATTGGCGCCTTCTTCTGGATGTAGTAAGGTGCCATCTTGTGGGCTTGGCGCCTTCTGACTGTGGTAAGGCACCTGCTTCTGGACTTGGTGATTTGACTGGAAGAAGGGTGATCCGACCTTCCCAATTTTTTTTCACGCTGCCTAGATTCTATCTATGAGCCGATGTCGAAATGCTGAGCCAAATCAGGCCTGGTTTCCTAGATACCTATCCCTCATGCTGTCAGGTCCTCCACCTGCAAAAAGAAACCAAAAAAGAAAAGAAAATAAAGGGAGTTAGACGCGTTCTGTGCCTGTTAGGCCCTAGGTTAGGATGCCTGCAGCTTGCATGCGAGTGTCGTCCCTACAAAAACACACATTAAAAACTATAACTAACTAAACAAATTGGGTGAGTACTTTTGTTCCCACCATTTCACCTGTGAGAGTTCGGTCCAGATCTAGCAAGATGGGGTCTCCCCCATGCCTAGTCTGGATTCCACCTATAACATTTTGGACTTATTATAGGGGCGTAGTCAGTGGCCATTGACTATGAACATGGTGTTGCTGCCGTCAATTGTCTTGACGTGCACTGCCCCGTTCTTAATGAGCTCTGCCACCTCATACAACCCCATCCACCTCTGCATAAGTTTGCCCTTCCTTTCCTGGAACCGAGAATCGTATAACAGTACCCATTCCCCTACCTGGAACTTCTTCAGCTTGATGTGGTTATCATGCCACTTCTTCCTCTACTTCTATATAATCTCTATCCTCTGCAAAGCATCCAGTCGGATTTTGTCCAGCTGATCTAGCTGGTGAATCCTCTGTTTTTGAGCTTCATCCAAGCTCAAATTTAATTCTGAAGCCGTCCTCAAAGTTTTGATTTCGAACTCGATGGGCATCATTGCATTTTTCCCATAGACCAGTTGGAAAGGTGTGCATCCTGTGGTGGATTTCCATGTGGTGTTGTATGCCCAAACTACCTCTAGCAACCATGTGGCCCAATCTTTCTTGTGTTGTTGCATGGTTTTGGTCAGGATGTTTTCTATCTCCTTGTTTGTCACTTCTACTTGCCCATTCACCTACGGATGGTAGGGCATGGTTTTGTTGTGCCAAACTCTATACTGCTCCATCAGCTCCTCAATCAACTTGGAGGTGAATTGGGGCCCTTGATTTGTTGTTATCTCCCGAGGAACCCCAAATCATGTGAAAATATGAGCAAATAAGAAGTCGATGATTGTTCTTTCCTTTGAGTCCCTTAATTCTTGCACTTCCACCCATTTGGTGACATAATCTGTGTAGACCAAAATAAACCTCCTTCCCATCGAAGGTGGATTAAATGGTCCCACGAAATCCATGCCCCATTTATCAAAAGGTTCCAGATGTACTGGGGATGCAGGGGCATTTCATCTCGATGGGTTGGTCTACCCATCCTTTGGCACTCGTCACACTTGCTGGTATATGCTGCCACGTCCTTGAACAGAGTGGGCCAAAAATACCTAGCCTACAGGATTTTGTAGGCAGTTCGCTTCCCTGTAAAGTTTCCTCCACATGGCTCATTGTGACATGCCTTAAGAACTTATGAAAAATCCTATTCTGCTAGGCATCTTCTTATAATTTGGTCCCGTCCTATTTTAAATAGGAGACCATCCATCCAAAGGAATGATGCGCTCTTCTCTATGACCGCCTACTTTTCTTGATAGGAGAGAGCAGGTGAGGTCCTTCCGGTGGCCAAGTAATTGGCTATGTCTGCATACCATGGAGTTTGTTCACTAATAGCGAACAAATGTTCATTCAAAAATTGGTCTTCCACTACTTGATGATCTATTGATATAAATCTGGATAGAAAATCTGCCACAACGTTGTCCTTGCCTGATTTATCGACTATAGTAATGTCAAATTCCTGCAATAGCAACATCCATCTGATAATTCTGCCACCAATGGCCAGCTTGCTCATTAGATACCTGATAGTCGTGTGGTCTGTATGGACAAAGACCTTGTATCCCGTTATATAGTGACAAAATTTGTTTATTGCATGGACAACTATGAGGAATTCTTTTTCTGTCACTGTATAGTTGAGCTCCGCTCCCACCAAGTTTTTACTGACATAATAGATGGCATAGAATTCTTCACCATATTTCTGCTCGAGGACTGCTCCGATCGCACCGTTAGATGCATCGTAGTAAATATGGAATGATATGGCCCAATTTGGTCCTCTCAAGATCGATGTAGATATCAATTTTTCTTTTAGCAATTGGAACGCTTCTTTGCAATCTCCCATCCAATTGAACTCTACGTCCTTAGAAAGTAAGGTGTGCAGTGGTTTGGCAATCTTACTAAATTTGACGATAAATCGTCGGTAGTACCCGGCTAAACCAAGGAAACTTCTTACCTCTTTCTGTGTTCTAGGGCTAGGTAGGTCTTTGATGACCTCGATCTTCCTCTTGTCTACTTTTATCCCTTCTGCAGAGAGGTGGTGTCCCAACACGATGCCTTCCTGCATCATCATAAAACATTTTTCATTACTTAGGGACAAATGATTTTCCTTGCTCCTGTCGAGCACTCTTTCCAGATTTGTCATTGCCTCCTCGAAGGTTTCTCCATAGGCGGTGAAGTCTTCCATGTATAATTCCACCCCATATCCTATCATATCAGAGAATATGCTAAGCACCGCCCTTTGAAAGGTGGTCGGTGCGTTGCATAGTCCAAAAGGCAATACCTTATAGGAAAACGTTCCCCATGGATAGGTGAACGTTGTTTTATCTTGATCTTCTTCCCCTATTTGGATCTAGTTGTAACCACTAAATCCATCTAGAAAGGAGAAGTATTTTCTTCCTGAGAGTGTGTCCAAGACTTGATCGATGAATGGGAGTGGGAAGTGGTCTTTCTTAGTCGCCTTGTTCAATGCCCGATAGTCCACGTAGATCCACCATTTCTCATTCTTTTTGGGGACCACCACTAATGGTGATACCCATTCACTATCAAAAATTAGATATATGAATTCGGTAGATAGAAGTTTGTGCAGTTCTTCTCTGACAATGTCTTTCATTGCTGGGTTCATCCTTCTCTATGGTTGCCGACTAGGAGTTGCCTGGTCATCTAAGTAAATCCGATGGGTACATATTTCCAGGCTGATGTCGTACATATCTTCGTAGTCCCATGCAAATACTTGTTGGTGCTTTACCAGAAGCTCTTCCAAATTTTCTAGCTGTATGGGTGTCAACCTGCTGTTGACGTTTAATGTCCTCCCTAGTCCAACGTGTATTTGTTGGATGTGCTAATCTTGGGTGCTAGTTAACGGTAATCCAGGTGCGGAGGTGGATGATTCTCCATGGAGAAACTCCATGATAGCACCATCCTCTTCCTCTTCTGCCACCTCCTCCAAGGTCATCATTGGCTGGATTATGGATAGCTCCGTAGTTCTGTGCTCAGTGATCCTGGGTTCTTCTTTCGAGTCCATAGATTGAGCTGGCAGTGATATGGTTAGCATTTTGATGTTTTGCCCATTGTAGATGGTCATTAGCCCATCTCGATAGCTGATGTAGGCATCAGCTATTGCTAGCCATGGCCTCCCCAAAATGAGCAGGTAATCGCCTAGCCTGGTCTTGGTTTGCAAAACTAGAAAGTCAACTGGATATTCCCATGCACTTATTGTTACGATCACATCTTCCAGCATTCCTTCTGGCACCACGGTTGATTGATCGGCTAACTACAACATTGTCGTGGTTGGCTTCAAGTTCATGAGCTGCAGCCTCTGCATGGTCTCTTGAGGCATTACGTTGATGGTTGCCCCAAGGTCAACCAATGTGTTGGATAGGGAATGTCCTCCAATTTTTACGGTCAGCACTGGGCTGCCTGGGTCTGCATACTTCGGATGATGTGTTCTACCCATAATTAGGTCTACCAATTTACCCATGACCTTGATAGTCTGGGTAACCTTCTGCCCCGATCTCCTTAGACACATTTCTCTAATTGCCTTTGTGTAAATGGGGACGTCTCGAATTGCTTGAAACAATGGGATTGTCACCGTGAGATTCTTCAAGCTCAACAAGATGTCAAATTTTGGCTATGTTGTTTTTCTTTGTTCCTATAGCTGGCTAGGAAATGGAGCCTCCACTCTATCAAGTGCTTTTCCTTCTTCTACCAGAGGTGTCTCCTCTATTTTTGCCTCCTCTTCTACCAATGGAGGTATCTCTACCATTTCTTCCTCCTCTTCTACCAGAGGCGGAGTCTTTACTCCTAATTGCCTACCTAATCTAAGTTGAATATTGTACATATGGTACATCTCACCTTCTACGTTGTATGCCAACTAATTTACTCTGTTGTTCGGGTTTGTTGTTGGTTGTGCTGGTAGCTGCGCAGGTCTCGTTGCTGGCAATGCTGGTAAGTTCTGTTGGATGTGAGCAGGAGCTGCATTCTATGGAGTTTGATTCCACGCATTGTGGCTTCTCCACTACTTCCTAGGATATGGATATGGCATCCATGGCTGCTAATTCAGGAATGCTATTGGGGGTGTGTTCGTCCAAGGTGATGGTCCCCACCACCCCATATTAGGTGGTTGAGGGGGTCCTTGGTGCATGTATGACCCTCCCCAATATGTTGGCATTTCGGTTGGCATATTCCCCATGGGGGGCTGTGGCCAACTCTTCCTATTGCCTATGAAATAGGCCTCCATGCTCTTAGCCGCTTCCTATTTACTGGGCAGTTGTGGGCACAATCGAGTTTTATGATTTAGCCTACAAACTACGCATTCTCTGACCTTGTTTTCTGTGCATGCATTATTTGCATGCCTTCCTCTACATTTTGGGTAGAAATAGGCTAATGCTACGTCATTTTATTGTTTCTTATTTTCTAAGAGCAGCGTATCCATCTGCAATGCTAGAGATGAAAGCATTTCGCTCTTCAAATCCTCTAGCATGTTGCCTATCTCTATTTTGGTGATTGAAGCAGTCGCCTTCATGGTCCTAGGGGTGACTTTGCCTCACCTTCTTGAGTAGTTCTAGCATAATTTCTGGATGTTGTCCATAGCATGCTGATAGACATCACCTCCAGAGATCATGTTGAGAGCCTCCAGCGACTCATTGGTAAGCCCCATCAAGAAGATACTTTTGAGGGACTTATCGGATAGCTTCGAGTGAGGGGATCATTGAAGATTAAAGGTGAATCTCTCCAAATACTCCTCGAGAGACTCATATTCTCTTTGTGTCATGCTCAGGACCTCCTCCCTGGAGTCTCTTGCTCTCTCGAAATCTTGATATTGCTCTAAAAAGAGCGTCTTCATCTGGTCCCAGGTGGTGATGTGTTTGTCTCCCAGACCGATGAACCATCGTAGAGCTGCATCGTCTAATGTGGAAGGAAATAATTTCAACTCTGGCATTTGATTTGTAATCCATAGACTTGCACAAAACATCAAATTTAAATAAAAATAGGTCAGGGTCCTCAGTCGGGTGTCCTTTGAAGGACGGGAGGTGAGCAGGGGATATGTTTTTCATTTTGGTATCTCCTACTCCCTCCTCTATGAGGAAACTAAATCTAGATGAGACTTCATCGTTATCTGCCATTTTTTCAAGAAATGTGGTTTCTAATGCAGTGTTTATGGCCTTCTAGTCATTTAAAACTTTCTGAGTCAATGCTCTAAGGTTTTTTCTGGCGAGATCGTCTGATCCTCCATAGCCTTCCACAATAGGGCTTCCTCTATAGGAGTCCTTTTAAATAGGGGATTTGTGATAATTCATTCGTCCCCTTGTTGGTGGGATGAGGCGGCACTCTGCACAAAGTGCGGTTCCTCACTCCAATGGACTGCTGGTAGGTCGGACGGGTCTAACTCAAATCCAAAATGCTTGGCTGACTCAGGTCCTGATGGATTAGTTCTTATAAAGCGATCTTCAGGTCCTCTTCTTCTAGAAGAACTCATGTAAGGTCAGGTGAAGGTTTCAGGGTATTGTATTTAATCTAATTGAGATGCTTCCCCGACAACGACACCAAAATGTTGCGGGCCAAACAAAGGTGAATGGTTTCTTATTTTTGTCACATGCCCGTGCATTTAATTATCAACCCAGGGAGCTTCATAAACTTACGAAGAGTCGAAACTAAGTTACTACAATACCACTGGAGGGTGAGTCTGCTAATCCTACATTTGAGGGGTGTTTTTGAGATGGTTGTCAATCATTCCCGCACTCCTCAATAAATTCCATAAGAAGAACATAAATAAATATACAAAAATAAATCTAATGCACATTCCTGGAAATAAACCTACTGCAGATACTGAAACTAGTAAATTAATGAACGTTCTATGAAAGCAATAAACTGATAAATAAACAGAAAGGAAATGGGGAATAAATACTAGCTTGGAGTGGGCCCAGGCTCCAGCAGCTTCTTCCTGATCGAACACACACTTTAGAACTTCTGTAACTGTAATATATTTATCAACGTATTACAATGTAATTCTTAATTATTTTTGTATCGCTATATATATTCTTAGAACGATCTGTGTGTGTTTATATAACACACCCATAGAACTTCTATTACAGAAGTGGTTACAATAGTCGATTCTTCCTAGACTAAATTAGAATAGTTTGGCGAATGCAATCGATGTTTGGCATTCTATTTTGATGGTGGCATGTTCGTTTCGACTCGTGCTTTGCTTGGCATCTGTAAGACATTTTGATACATTGGTGCTATCTCCAATTTAGCTCTGCATGATGCAGAGCTAGAACTGCACCAGTCGCTATCATCCACGTCCTTCGAGTCTGGTCAACGGGTAAAGAATCAGTGGTACCTTTTGACTATAGGGAGGTGCTCCCATTCAGTTGGTGCCTTCTGACTGTAGGGAGGCACTGGTATTCAATTGGCACCTTTCAACTGCAGGGAGGCATTGTCTTTGGTTTGGCGCCTTCCGACTGCAGGGAGGCGCTTGCATTCAGATGGTGCCTTCTGACTATAGGGAGACGCCCATGTTCAATCAGCACCTTTCGACTACAGGGAGGCACTTGTTTTCACTTGGCGTCTTTTGACTGTAGGGAGGCGCCTATGTTCAATCGGTGCCTTTCGACTGTAGGGAGGCATTGTGTTCAATTGGCGCCTTCCGACTGTAGGGAGGTGCCTATGTTCAATTGGTGCCTTTTGACTGTAGGGAGGCGCCTATGTTCAATTGGTGCCTTTCGACTGCAGGGAGGCGCCTATGTTCTCTCCATTGACTTTCGATGAAATAAAGTGCCAGGTCCATCGAAAGGACCTTGACTGTTCCAAATCTAACTAAATCAACTGCAATTCCACAAAACATACTAAAAGCACACAAATTAGATAACACGTATAATTATATCAAATATCTATATAATCATTTATAAAAGCATGCAATCCTTATTATATAGCCGCATATTGATCCAAGAAGTATGTACAAAATATGAGCATTTCTGGTGCTCATCAAAGAACATAGTCAATTTATTGTTATATTCAATTTGTGCCTAATGAGACTACCATAAATTTGTGTAATACTCTTTCACTTGACTGGTGTATAGGGCATGGTGTGGAGCATCCTCTAAGGTTTTACCTGAGATCTTCCTCAATTGAAGAGGAATTTTGATTTTTTTAAAACCATATTACTGAATGCTCCTTATTGCATCAATTATTGTTATCATAATATGCTTCGATACAAAAGGTAGAGCCCCAACAGTGTACAAAATCTTTCGACCATCATAAGATGATATTCTCTTACCCAAAAGGATCTCTCTATAAATGGAACATAGACATTAGTTCTTCAAATTTTCAAAAAATAACACATGCAACATATTATCTTGTTCTAGGATAAAAGCAACCTAATGAACATCAGTTTCTCAAGCCTTTGATTCCCATAAGCCACAATAGTAGTACCAGATCTTGACATATAGTCTACAAGCAGTCTTAAATAAGTAGTAAGAAACCATTGTTCATGTTGCCTCAAAGTATATTGACCAACATATAGCAAAACAACACATGCCTAAAATTGGAAAAAATATAAAGGAGATGATCCATGTTGGAGGGACTAAACATTAGGCCAAACAGTAATGTAATTTATAGTTATACCACAAATGAGAACATAATAACAATTCCACAAGCAATTTTATCAAAAACATAAAAGATAAAAAAGATACACTTACAGGGTTTGTTCAATCCATCTACAATAGAACATGATAATTTCTTCTTATGCAAATGCAAAAGCATATCAAAGTTCTTCAGGCCTAAAACTAAATATCTTAAAATTCTAAAATTCTTTGTAAAATTAAATTCTTCTTGCTTCTCATAATTCCATTACCTTGTATGTAGTAGTAAATAAATTTCCATGCCACAAGGCATCCATATAAAATACTCTCTAGGACTAATACCTTGTAGTGAGGACATAATGTATTAAGAATAAAATAAATTTGAAGTTCCAAATAAAATATAATAATATGCAACCGAATGATCATGACAATTAGGATCATATATCAAGACTAGGTAACCATATTTTGCTTACAATTATCAAGAGAACACAAGGGCTATGAAAGAGTCACTCATAAAGACAAATTTCAACAACTAAAAGAGGTAACATCAAATATAGAATAGAAGTGATTTTATCCATAAATAGAATATAAACCCTTTTGAAAAGGGAAGAACAAAAAAACTAATAAACAACTACATAAATGAAAATCAACTACAAAAAAACTTAGTTCAATGTAACCTTAAATGGACAACCTAAGTCCTCCATATAAGAAGAAGATGTCTAAACACCCCTACCCACCCTAACCATCAGATATGAGGTGAGAGGGTATCCTAAGGCTTCCATAAAATACATAAATATTGATCTCTGTAAGTCAAGTACTGTTGCTAAGGACTAGGACTAAGAGTCAAACATGAAATATCAATTTTATAACTAACACACACTCAACACAACTTTATCAAATTACCAAATTGTCTTCTTGTATATGATTGGCTAACCTCATGCTCATGATACCTACTTGTCTCACTCCTAGCTTGGTTGTCCATTAATTATCTACTTGTATTTTCTAAAAATAGAACAAAAAATTTAACATTAAATATAGAGTAAAAATAATTTTATCCATAAATAGGATATAAACCCATTTGAAAAGGAAAAAATAAAATACTAATAATCAACTACAAAAACACTTAGTTGAATGCAACCTTAAATGAAAATGAAATAATAGTTAATGCTACAAAATGACATAATTTATTTGTAAATAATATTTGCTATATGTCAGGCAATGAAGGAGCCCACAACATCCTTAATTGTGGTCATTTCATCATTCCTTCTATATAATATTAATTCCTCTTTATGTGAGACATGCACATTAACTTTGCAAAAACCTTCACCTAAATGTTGACCATGTATAAGGTCTTCAAGGTTAGTATTGATTATTGTGTAATGGTTAAATTTGTTACTTCATCGGGCACTACCATAAAGAAAGAACCATGGTTTAAGAATAAAATAAAGAACCATGGTTTGAAAATTATTATTATTTAATTTTCAATGTGACTTCCTCGAACAATGCTATAATATTCTCTCTTTGCTCATCCTTTTCCAATATTTTCACCTATACTAGATTGTGGAAATGAGGCTATGTGTTAAGTCTGTAATCCTTATGAATTTATTCAAATTACCTTCTAAAATATTCATGCAAATAAATAACAGAGGAATTATTGTGAAAAGGTACTATTTCTTGTCACACTGGGGTAAGGTGGCCTTAAAACAATCACTAGGCACCACCATATACATAAGCCCTATATAGGGTTTTGAAAAATTAAATGACCAATCAAATCTACGAAAATTATTTTAATTCTTAGGAGATGAAAATGGTTATGTTGGAAAATAATTCTGCAAGCCATCTTGATCCATGGACTGCCAGACGATATCTATATGTAAGGGTATGTAAAATATCTGATAATTATTCTAAATCTACATAAATATTAGACCTAGAACTTAAACTAACAAAATGAATTTTGCAGATAATTGAGATATAAGTGTTATATTGGTAGACCTAGAACATAAAATAACAAGCTATTGCCCCTTCATAACAACTCATAAAAACTGATAATAAATCTTTTAAACATCATGAAAAAATATTACAATGCACAAAATCATGCAGTCTTATAGTTTCTTTTTCAAGACTCCATAACATGTTATACTTAAATAAATATTATTTATAGTTTATTGTCATAAATAAGATTTATTTTTTGTAGTTGATATATTACTTGTATATCCATAGAGTATTACCAAACATGCATAAGCCTCAAGAAAATAACACAGACATAGGACAACACAGGCACTCCAAGAGCTTGCTGACATGAAAAGCAACTTCAAACAATAGATGGTGAATGGAGATATTTTCTCGTAGTATTGGAATCATATTAATTGAGGATTATACAATACAACTATATTATTATAATTGTATTTTTCAATCTACTAGAAGTGCAATTTATTTAAGCAAGAAATACTTTTAGAGGTCTTTCAAAGGTCAAATATGCTACAGAGGCCCTATGCAAAAATATTGATATTTTGAGTGTCACACATCACTATCACAAATGTGTGTTGTATATTTGTAGAGAATCTAGAGACAATGGTATGACTAATAAATATCAACTATTATTTCTATGAATTTTCCCTCTATGGATACCTATGAATATTTTCTCTTTTTTACATGCCATAAAATCCTTTCTTCTAAGGAAAATTTAGAAACCTAAATAATTCTAGCACTTATATTGATATTATTCACTTGTGTTGAGTTTAAAATTTTGGCATGAGAATATAATATAAAAGAACTATGAATTCTTTATCAAAAAATCAAGTTTGTGATGTTTTAAAGGTCCTATTTAAATAATAATTTTTGATAATCAAGACTTGGAACTCATCAAAGGTAATCAATCAGTGGTGATGTGGCCGCTCTTGTCCATGTCCATGAGCTTGAATGCCTTTTGGAGCTCACTACTCATGTGGTAGATGTTCATGTCACCCGTGTTTGCACGGATGAACTCTTGGAGGTTGATGCAACCATTGCCATCACAATCGATAGTTTTGATTTAGTGTCGGATCTCTTCGTCCGAGGGAACATAGCCGAACACCTCAATTATGGATCACGAGATATTGCCATCCCCATTCAGGTCAAACAAATTTATCTTAGTTATCTCCTCCTTCACTTGTAAAAGCACTTGGAGTTTAGTCACCTACGGTTGTAGTTGGTATTGTCTCATCTCCTTTGTTGTCAAACTTGAGGTGTCCTTACTCCTTATATACATTTAGACCCAAAATATCTAATGCATTTGACATTCGATATTGGGAATAGAATCTCCTTTTCCTTTATCTTTTGCATTATAAATTCTTCAAACATGAAATCTTTTACTCTCTTTTTAGGAGGAGAAGCCAAGGAAGAGCGTCTTCTTTTGATTAAAATTTTTGGTATAAGAAGTTTAGAAAAATATTTTTTCGTTTAGATATGATTCGATGAATCACATCACATATTTGTGATAATTTATAAAATATTATTTAAAAGATGCAATCATTTGTATATATATAAAATAATATTTTGGTTGGTAAATCTAGAGACAAGATTAGCGAAATCAAATTTAATTTGATAGTTGTCGATGAATCCAAATCATATCTATACAATAATATTTTGGTTGTTTAAAGAATTAGGGAATAAGGGTAATTATAATATTTTGACTTATTAGAATAGATTCTTACATTTTTAATAAATTTTAAATTTTATTTTAATCAAACATAGAATAATGTTTGTAAATTTTATTTTAATAAAATATTTAATAGTGCTAGATATTTGATATATTTCTACATGGAATCAATTCTAACACCTATTTATTCAGATGCTAGTATCTTATGTAGATAAGATAACCATTTTTTTTTTTTTTTTTAGTTTGGTTGTCCCGTTTAAAGTGGTTTTGTATTTCTTGGTCTGTAGGCTTCTCATTCCTCTCTTGTTCCTACATTTCCCTTTTCATCATGACTTATTCCTATTATTACAATAGAAAATAGTACCTTACACTTTAGGATGCCACACCCTTATATTTATCTATTAATAGCCTTGTATTCATTACTATATTTACATCATCATCTATAATCATATTTGTTATATTGTACGAGATGTATTTATTCATTGTTATGAAAGAGAGACATTATTATACCCTAATTCTTATGGCATAAATTTAAAATGAACTTTTAGTCACAAAAATATAGTCCTAGGAATTATACTTCATGCCAGTAGATCTTGGGCCCCATGATGTATATTAGAAGATGTCATATTTAATCTAGATAAATCATCTTTGTTATTATCAAAGTGGTCTAAAACCCTATCCTTGTAATAAAAGAAAAATTAGTGTAGAGTTTATCCCTTGCACTTTATGCTTTCAATCAATATATTAGCAAGAGATCCTAAATATTTTATAGGTCTAGGTTTCTAGGTTCATAGAGTCACTCACACAAAATTACATTCAATGATAGCATATCAAAAACTTCACTATTACATCCATAAATCAAAATTTATTATATTAAAAAATTACTATATTACTCTTTTACATAGCATGAAGCTTTGTATCCATTATATAACTTTACATAAAGACTTTTAAATACTACTGACTATTGCTCTCCTCAAATTCTTAGAAGATGCAACCTTTTACATAGTGGGGGGATATATATATATAAATAAAAAGCCCCCATTTTATAGATGGATTTTTTTTGTGGTTTTTAAACCCCTCATACATGGATACAAAGCTCCATGTAATAGGGGTTTGTGGTGGATACTGATACAAACCTTCTCATGATTATATAATATCCTACATCACACCTTCATACATCACATATGACTCTTAACTTCCGCACTTAACACCTATGACTTATGACTCTTCACTTGCACACTTATAGCTCACACTTGCACACTTTACACTTGATAGATTTTGATGGTAGATACTTAATTTAAATTCAACCATGAGATATAAAATGATCATATAATATTAAATATATGATAATTCCAATATACTAAGCACATAAAATGCATGAGAAACTTCTATAATATATCTTAAAACTATCATTAATGAAAGCTCATGAAAATGTGATCTTCATACAAAAATGCTATAGAATCAATGTCTACTAAGCATGCTATGAGCAATGCACTTTTGATCATATTCTTCTTCATCCTCCTATCTTCTACTACAAAGGCCAACATATATAATGAGATGTGACTCTTGGCCTTCCATATTCCTATGTCTCTTCATATTCCTATTCTAATAACTCATGTACACTTGGACAACATGCGTATTTACATCATCAAGTACTTTGCACATTCTAACACTTATGCATTTATTATATTGCATAAAGTAAATACTTAAATCCTAATCTAAGCACACTTCTAATCTAAATATTTATCCAAGGTGGTACATTAGCATGTACCATATAATATAATATATTTTAACACCCCCCAGTATTACATTATTTGGTTATTGAAGACTTTAGTATTCAATATGGATCTTCATATTCTTCAACTAGATCGAGATTTTGTTCTTATTTTGGTTCAATATTCATCTTGATCTTGGAACTCGTGTTGTCTTTTCTTGTTTTATTCATTTCATCACTTTTTTGTGTTTCAAAGCATTTAGCATGTTTCTTATCCTTGAATTTTTCCAAGTAACCTTGATGAACAAGAAATCTCATTATATTACAAGTCATGAGTGGATCAAAACTAGTCTATTCTCATTCCTTTGGTTCTTTGGATAATCTTTCTTTTTGTTTCAGAAACTTTGAACTCGGACTCATTATTAGTAGATGCTTCAAAAATAAAAACTTGAAAGAGACAATCTAGTTTAAATATTAATCTCTCTTCAATTTTTTTGTACATATCTTTATAGTTGCAAAAAAAGATGAGTGATATTTTTCTTCATAATATTTACATGGATGGAGACTCCATAGTTTGATTTCCATTGACTAGTCTTATTGCAATAAGTGCATCATGAATATTTCTCTACTTCTTTGTTACTTATCTTTTAAAATTCAAGTTCATCCATTTCCTTGATAAAATAGTAAAACCGTTTGTGTACAACTTAAGCTATTCTATATTTAATTCTTTAAAAAATTGTAGGACATCCTTTTGACAAATATTCTTTGCTAATTTTTGAGAATAATTTTTGAATTTATTGTCAATATTTTCATTAATCATGTCATTGTAATATGTTTCTATAGAATCTTATTTAGCCAAACTATCAACTTGTGAATTATCAAAAGTATTTCTAACCCAAATTGATTCTTCTCTTTTAATCACACTTTTTATATAATTATCTCTAGAATAAAGTATATCTCTAAACCATTTTGATTCCTTGAATCCTGTATACTTAATAAGCTTTACCATAGTTTCATTTTTTAAAGTAAACTCTCTTGTAACCCTTTAGTTTAAAAGAATAATTTTGTAGAATTTTTAAAATATCTAAACCTTTGAGGTTTAGTACCTTATGATTCCCTAGTTTTGAATATATGGTCAAATTTGATAATATCTTATCAATTCTCAAATTTTGTAAAATACCTTGTAGACTACCTTATATCTCCCTAATGTTTTAATATAATATGGTCTGATAAAATACTTAGTTTTCTATGTTTCTTTTGAGTTGAATTCCTTTTTCTACCTAATGTTCAATTTATATTTTTTACTTAACTTATCCCTATTTAATAATAGAAAGATAAAGATAATTTTGATGCAATTTCAATTATGATGAGATTTTTTATTTTCATGGAGGTTGGCGCATGGTTTCGGATGTGCCAAGTGGCTAGAAACAACTTACATATTGTATGAGTATGTTGATTCTCTAATGCTCTTTCTCACTATGTAACACTCGATAATGAGTGGTCTTAAATCATATTTGGTACTCCTCCTATCTATGAGGTGAAAAATGGATAATAACCTCTTAACTCGCTCATGAGGATGTTACCAAGTGGTGCTCATTCAATTTTAATTATTATTTACCCTAACACTCTAAATTCTATTACACCTTTTGATTGTTACGTACTCGAATGCACTTCATCTTCTCCAAATAATGTTTCATCTTTCCTTGGCACTCAAGATGCTTATCAACATATCTTTCATTTCTTTTCAATCGCACTCAAACCTAGTACTTGTATGGTTATTTGATTACATTATAATGGCACATTTTCTCCTCTTCAATGGTTGCTCAATACTCTACACCTTTCACTCGAACAACGCTCTTCCTTGCTTTGGTGGTGCTTACCCTTGCTCCTTGACTTCAATAGTTTTGTCTCTCAATGGTGGCTCAATTATATTGAATGTGGTGGTTCTTCTTCTCAATAAATCTCCTAGAACTTACACTATATTGTTTTGTTGTCTTTAGACACTCTAAAACCTTAACCCTTTTATAACTTATTCAATCATTTTTTGCTATACTACGTAGGCTCTCAAAAGCGGCATTCACTATGTTATATATATTCTCCTTAATACTTGTTTCAAGCAATACTTTGAACTCACCTTTATGTTGTTTATATTTTGTATGTTTAATGATGATAATGATATATCCTTCCTTGACTTGGAGATACTTAAATCAAAACTAGCTATTGCTCTGTAAATAACTCTAATATGGTGCTTTCATAAATCTTTATGATAAATTAATGTGAATATTTAAATAATAAACCTTTATAGAAATAATTTTGCATACCTTTTGGTATTTTTGGAGCTAGTATTCTTGGTGATTTGGTTCACCTATTTGCTGCCTTGAGTTTGTTAAAACTTGCAGCTCTAATTGATTTTGCTTTGCAACCCTGAAATTGTCAATCTTGTAGCTCTCCTTTCTATTTAATTGTTTCCTAAAATTCTCTACCTTTTACCCTTTAGCTTGTTTTTCTAAGGACGTTAATTTATAGATTTCAATATTTTATAGGAATCAGTTTCTATGTTGTCCAAATATCCTTATAATATGCAACAATTACCCTTCTTTGAATGTTACCCAATAATTTGATTTGTGTTGCTTCAATTCTCCTCCAAATTTATTCTCTCAAACTATAAAATTTGCAGCTATTAGTGCTACTCAAATGCTGCCATATTTTTATCAAAAAACTCTACTATTTTGTAGCTTCTATTGGAGCTAATTTATTCTTTGATTTGCTATCCAAATCTGCTTTGAAATTCTCCAATTTGGAGCTCTCTTTTCTCCTGCTAATGCTCCTCAAATTTTCATTTCTTATACTTTATCTTACTATTCAAAAATAACATTTAATTTCTTCAAATTTTTACCTTATTTTGTTGTCAAGTTGTCCTTTAATTGGTTCTTCAAGGGTACATTAAAATCTACCCAAATATTCTCCAAAACATAGCTTTATGTCACCTCCAATTTTCTATCCTATGACTCTTCAATTTCTACTACAAAAATCAGTAATATTCTCCTTCATAAATCATCCTTTAATATTTTAATGAAACTCTTCAAATTTCTCAAATCGATGGTATCTTCTCTCCCCTTTTTTTTTCTTTTTTCCCATCCTCCTCAATAATCTAAATGTCTTGATATCTTCAAGAATCCTTTCCAAATTTTGATAAATATATTTCCAAATCCTTTTTCCTTTTGGGCTTGTTTTTGGATGGTAAAAATTATCCCAAATTCTTATTTTTAGGAGCTTCTCCTTGCTTACAATATTTTACCTTAAACATTCTTCAACTCTTCTCGAATGGCAACTTCTTCAATTTCTTTAGTAGGGCGTTTCTAGCCTTTTTCTTGGTTCTCCTTCCAAGTTCATTTGAGACCTCTTCTCTTGGATCTTATCCTTCTCATTATGCAATCTTCAATATTCTATAGTGACCTCCTTATTGCATCTCCTTAACCTCCAATATCCAATATTCTATGGAAACATCTCTCTTGAGCCTCCATTTTCTTTAATGTTTAATAAGGCTCCTTTGAACTCTTTCTCTTTTCTCAATATTCAATATTTAATGCCTTTACTATTACTGCAACCAAAAATATAATCTCCTGCAATAAAGCTTAAATAGTAGTAAGAAAATATATTTAATCTCTAGATCTCTAAAAATCAATAAACTTCACTAGTGTTCCTTCAATCTCTTGAAAAAATATCCATGTCGAGTCCTAGTCTTCATGACTCTAACCAAAAAGAAATTTCAAAAATTTTAAAAATTAAATTTTCTATCTCCTCTCAATCTCTCTTATGGCTTTCCCTCTCTCCTATCAATCTCCCTTGTGGCTCTAATACCACTAATAACTTTTGATGCTAGATACTAAAAATAAAATCAACCACGAGATATAAAATTAGCATGCAATATTAAATATATAATAATTACAATATACTAAGCATGTAAAACTCATGAGAAAATTTTGTAATAACTCATAAAACTACCATTAATGAAAGCTAATGAAAATATGATCTTCATACAAAAATGCTATAGATTCAATGTCTACTAATGCATGCTATGAGCAATGCAAGTTCAATCATCTTCTTCTTCATCCTCCTATATTCTACTACAAAGGCCAAAATATAATGGGATGTGACTCTTGGTGTTCCATATTCCTATGATTCTTCATCTTCCTATTCTAATGACTCATGTAGACATGGACAACATACACATTTATATTATGAAGTACTTTGCACATTCTAACACTTGTGCATTTATTATATTGTATAAAGTAAATAATTAAATCCTAATATAAGCACACTCCTAATCTAAATATGTACCCAAGGTGGTACATTAGCATGTACAAAATTATGTAATATATTACAACAATACCTTCCACACATAATTACATATAACACATAAAACTATTTATATATTGACACATAATTTTAACATACACACTTTCTAATATAAATATTTGTTAAAGTACTCCATGGTATTTAATGGTACTTAATGGTACCAAATAATGTAATACCTCAACAAGCCCTCTTATATTGAATTATTTTGTGTGAAGACCTTTTGTCTTCAATATTTTTTTTTCTCTTCATTTTGTATTTATCTTTTGATTATGGCTGGTACTAAAGTTACATTTGTCATGATTTTGATTATTTCTATAGTAGCTTTCACAATAATATGTTTGAGAATTTCATGTAATGCCATTATTAATATGCCTTTTATGGTGCTCCATTAAGGAAAACTATTTTGTTTGTACCAAAAAGTTTTGTGGGAATAATTATGGCTCCTACAATGCTTAAAATGAATAAGATCCGAACAATATTCAACTTTATGCCTATATTTATGGCATTGTTCACACCTACGAGTGTAATTTTATCTTTTATATTTTGTATGGACTCTTATAGGAAGAAAAAAATATATTTTTTGATTTTGCAACTTGTCTTGATGCCTTGAATGTCACTATTGTAATGAAATATAATTTGTTGTCATTATTAGCATATTCAATACAATTTTTATGCATTATTCAAGAATCATAAGAATTATACTTTTTGCTTCTCTTTCAAAGAATTACATATACTCCATTAGTTTTTTTGTTCCATTTTATATTTCTTTTGAAACAGTTTGTAAATGATTCTTAGAAGTTTATCATTTTTTTTAATATTTGTTTTTCCTCACTTTATACCCAAGATGTAACTGTTTTAAAATTTCTATCCAAATTGTTGTTATTAAGATAACCCAATATTCCAAATTATGGAAATCATAAGACCAACAAGTCCAAATTCTGTAGGAGCTTGTTACCACTAGTCTACAAGGAAACCTTTAAGATTTGACCAAGCATATAATTGCATCATAAACATAATCACTAATTTGTTATGTAATCTATAAGAATATGAAACAAAGAGATTGCTCCACAATATTTTTGAAAGGATTTTTTTAACTTTTCTTATTGACTGAGAGTTGTGTAGCTATTTTTCTTTGCACTTTCAATTAATATAAACTGATTTTGATTTTTTTATTTTTTTATTTAAGAGTAGAATGTTGTAGAACCCACATTACTTTCATTAAGAAAAACAATTTATATAAACAATATTTAATATTTAATGTATATTTATTTAATTTAAGGGCCCAAGCTAATTAAACAAAGATAATTGGTGTGTCTACATTTGGATCATTATATGTTTAGAGCCTAAAAAATAATAAGATATGAAATGTGTTGCTATTAGTCTACGTTCACTAAAGATGTGTTTTTGCAAAGAAGATGGATTCCTATCTATAGGTTTGAAGAGGTCACTAAAACTCAAAAAATGATCTTATAAAAATATGTGTAGACCAAAATAATTAGTATGGTTAAAAGAGAAGACACTTTGAAATGGGTAGTTGATCCCACTAAAAAATAGAAGGTGAAGAAAGGATATAAATTTTTTTGTTCATTTTATTTCTATAATATTGGCCTTTCTTGATGGATTTTGTTCAAACATGGCTTCCCTAAGACAAATGCTTTCTCATGATTGGTAAGCAAAGATAATATTATCACTTTTGATAATTTATAAATGAGGGATTGAAAAGGGGCACCATAGTGTATTCTTTATAAGAATGATATAGAGATCGTACATCACCTCCTAATCAATAATAATTTGAACCTCAAAGTGTAGAGCTACATTTTAAAAATTCTTTGAGTTGGGAGTGATCCATAACCATGTATTAGATATTCAAATATTGACCCATCCATCATAAGAATCACATATACTTTAGGCCATTATTTTGATAAACCTTATTTGAGGCCTCTAGATATAGAGGAACCATCATGTTGTTAAAAAATAATATCTTCATATAATAAGTTTGTAGTAAGATAATTTCTTTTTTTGTGTAGAAGAGATCTAAACCTCTCTCAAGGCCACTAATCATTCAAATTTGCATCAACTACAATAAAGCCTCAAAAACAACTTCAACTATCCATCCCTATCCAAATATCTAAGAGAACTCCATCTACGATGGCCAAGGATACCACATCTTACGAAAACCATCCCTTCTCTGATAAGATCCAAAAAAATTTATTACAAATTTAATAAATAAATTTATATAAATAAGGAATCGTAGGTTACTTTCTGGGGGGCTCTCTTGGAATCATAGGCCACTTATAGTGGGCTCCCTCCTTAACTTTAAATATTAAAATTTTCTTCTCTCTTGATACCTAAGTTCTATGCCCCCTTCCTAGATTTATATCTAATCAAAAGCTATGTTGGTGAAGAGATGTGATGATTCATGCTATTAATTAATAATATAACAATTAATTGATTAATAATATTAAATATTAATTTTAGGATGGAGGATCTTAACATGCCATCCAACCTAGAAAAAGCTTTATCCTCAAATTTGAGATTGAGGAAATTGTTGTTCAAGTTGATGAAGTGCTTCCCAAGTAGAATTTGAACAAGTTCTTGCACAAGTTTAATATC
This sequence comes from Wollemia nobilis, assembly GCA_028583015.1. NCBI lineage: Eukaryota > Viridiplantae > Streptophyta > Pinopsida > Araucariales > Araucariaceae > Wollemia > Wollemia nobilis. The sequence continues at coordinate 19,986 of JAQPPZ010006080.1, read as the reverse complement.
ACTTTTTTGTAGGCAGGCATATCTTGAAGGTTGAATATTTAGTGGTGGATTGCCAAGAAGAATAGTAGTATCATGATGATGGTCTTGGGGGGGCAACCCTTGTGGTGCTTCAAATAATCCAGAGTGATGTATCAAAAGTGGTTGTAACTCTTCCACTTTAGCTTATTCTTCCCTTGTAGAATGAAAGGAAAATAATTGTGCAATCACCCTTTTGCCTCATTTTTCAATAATTTTTCCCATGCGTTGAGAACTCACTATTGGTGATGAAATTTCTTATAGTCCTTTTAGAGTGTATGTTTGTCCTTCAACAGTGAATTGCATTCATAATGTTACAAAATCCCTTAGTATTACCCCGAGTGTTTGCAACCACTGAACCCCTAAATCAACATCACTTACATCCAATGGAATCACATACATATCACTTGTCATGTTTTAGTTGCCTAAGGTGAGCTTGATATTATGACACATTCCTTGATAGGTAATCCATACCTGAGTACCAATCACCACCTCAAAGCTATGGCATGGTCGCATATAATAATTAGCCTAGTCCACCATGCTTGGGTTAATGAAAGTATGAGTACTTCCTGAATCAATGAGCATAATGGCATTTTGTTGTTTGAAGTACCATTGAAATTTTGGAGATTTCTTTATTGTTATTATCAGGGGCATCATTCACTTCTAGCATATCCACCTCATCTTCTCTTAGTGCATCGATCACTTCTTACACATCTACCTCATATTCTCCCTCTATCGAGTGATAAGGATCAACTACATTCAATAAATACAATGTTTGGATAGTGCATCTATGATTGGGCCCATATTTCTCATCATAATTACATCAAAGGTATTTTGTCTATATCTCCTCCATTTCTTCTAGGCTGAGGTACTTAACTGACAAAGGTTGGTTAGGTTCGTGAGTAGCGTGCGAGACATGCAATTGTTTAATAGTTTATTTCTTGTGTTGATGTTGAGCATTGAACTTATCTTCGACTAACTTAGCTAATCCAATGACTGCTAGAAAGGTGTGAGGAGTGTATATCTCCAACTCTACTCTAATATCTTATTTGAATTCATGAATGAAACAACTTATGAAAAAGGATTCATCCAACCCTATGGTGTGTTTGGAAAGTTCCTCGAATTGAGTTTGATATGCATGTAATGATGTTATTTGACATATGTTGGCGAGATTAACTTGGAAAGATAGGTCCTCAATTTGGCAAGTTTTGTGATCCATTGTGGCAAAATAGGGGTCTAGAGACCTTTCATAAGCTATTTTTTGTAATATTTTTTACTATAATTGGAAGTTAAGGGTATCAAAAAACTATCATAAAAAATTATCATCAAAATTTGTCACCAAATGTTATCACAATTTGTTGCAAAAATCATTGCAAGAAATGTCATCAAAAATTGTTGTCAAAATTTGTCATCAATTTCTTGTCAAAAATGTATCATCAATTTCATGTCAAAAAGTTTTGCCAACTCCGTCAATTTTTTTTGCACTTTTTTTGTCAAAATTTTTGTGTTTCACGCTACAACAATGACTAGTTCTAATTTTAACCAATGGTTAAAATGGTTATACTGATGATGGGATAAAGGAACATGAAAAATTGTAGGGTCATATGACTCAAAATGGGACACAGTTGACATGGAAAACTGTAGGAACTATAGGGTCATATGACTCAAAATGGGACACAATTGACGTGGAAAACTGTAGGTCATATGACTCAAAATGGGACATAGTTAACATGGAAAATTGTAGGGTCAGATGACTCAAAATGGGACACAATTGACATGGAAAACTATAGGGTCAAATGACTCAAAATGGGACCCAGTTGATGCAGAAAACTATAGGATCAGATGACTCAAAATGGGACACAGTTGACATGGAAAATTGTAGGGTCAGATGATTCAAAATGGGACACAGTTGACGTGGAAAACTATAGGGTTAGATGACTCAAAATGGGACATAGTTGACGTAGACCGATAGAAATTGATAAAGGACCCCGTAAAATCGAAAGGATAGATACGTCACGATGCAGATAGATTATAACCATTTTGCACTTTTTTTGTCAAAATTTTGGTGTTTTACGCTATAGCAATGACTAGTTCTAATTTGAACCAATGGTTACAATGGTTATACTGACGAGGGGATAAATGAACATGGAAAACTGTAGGGTTAGATGACTCAAAATGAGACAGTTGACATGGAAAATTGTAGGGTCAGATGACTCAAAATGAGACATAGTTGACGTGGAAAATTGTAGGGTCAGATGACTCAAAATGAGACACAATTGATGTGGAAAACTGTAGGGTCAAATAACTCACTCAAAACTGAACAGAGTTGACATATACCAATAGAAACTGATAAGGACCCCCTAGATGATCGATAAAACCTGATAATAACATGTGACACGTTGAATATAATTGACATGACAAAGGAGGATGTAGATAGACATGGTAGAGAAGGAAGAACATAACTAGCACGATAGAGAGGATATAGAAAGACATGGTCGAGAAGGAAGACGTGGATGGGGTCACAAAGAGAGTTGATGTAGACCGATGGAAACTGATAAGGACCCCCTAGATGATCGATAGAACCTGAAAATAACATGTGACACATTTAATGTAACTAACATAATAGAGGAGGATGATCGACAGAACTAGACAATAACATGTGACATGTTGAATGTAACTGACATGACAAAGGAGGACGATCAACAAAATCTGACAATAACATGTGACACATTGAACGTAACTGACATGATAGAGAATGAGGATGTAGACAGACATGGTAGATAAGAAAAAATGTAACTAACATGACAGAGAAGGAAGACGTAGATAGACATGATAAATAAGGAGGACAACAAAACCAAACAATAACATGTAATATGTTGAACATAACTAACATGATAGAGGAGGACGATCGACAGAACCTGATAATAACATGTGACACGTTGAACATAACTAACACGACAGAGAAGGAGGACGTAGACAGATATGGTAGAGAAGGAAGAACATAACTGACATGATAGAGAAGGAAGACGTGGATGGGGTCATAAAGAGAGTTGACATAGACTAATAAAAATTGATAATGACCCCATAGACAATCGACAGAACCTAGCAATAACATGTGACACATTGAGGATGATGTACATGAGGTCACAAAGAGCGACGACATAGATGGGAACAATAACATGTGACACGTTGAACATAACTGTGACACATTGAGGATGACGTACATGAGGTCACAAAGAGAGGACGATGTACATGAGGTCACAAAGAGCGACAATGTAGATAGGGTCAAAGAGCGAGGATGGGAAGTAGACAATCGATAGAACCTAACAATAACATGTGACACATTGAACATAACTGTGACACATTGAGGACGATGTACATGAGGTCACAAAGAGCGATGACGTAGATGGGAACAATAACATGTGACACGTTGAACGTAACTGTGACACATTGAGGACGACGTACATGAGGTCACAAAGAGAGGATGGTGTACATGAGGTGACAAAGAGTGATGACGTAGATAGGGTCAAAGAGCGAGGATGGGAAGGAGGACATAGATGGGATCATGACTACCACTTGAGAGAGAGAGGGGACACTCAAAGGGTATATGGGATCATGGTTGTCACTTGAGAGAGAGAGGGGACACTCAAAGGATAGGAGGAAGTAGTGTGCATGTGCAAGGGGAACACATGACCACCAGAAGGTGGTCACGATAACCTAATACCATTTGATGGTAATAAAACCTTTAGTGGCAATAACACACAAGATATGGGATAAGGGTATTCTCAAAAGAATTAAAAAATAAATAAAAATAAAATCATTCGTTTCTCTTTTACACAAAATGAATATTGGATCCTTCTGCTACGTGTCATGCACTTTTCCAAATTGAAAGTAATTTTAATCTTAGTTTTAGATTAAATTAATTTGCTCATGTTTTCTAATTAGCTTCCTGGTATAGCAGGAGATTCCATAGTAGGCATGAATGGAGGCGACGAGCAAGCGAGATGGAGATAGTTGATTCAGACTACGAGTTGATGTGCACTGATGGAATTGTTGATATCTTGCAATTTATGGGTGGTTTAGGAACTAATGGCTGGATTTTTCTAGTGGTAATGATGGTCCATGAAACCTATGGATAATGCACACAAATCACTATTGATGCTATTGAGTGGTGATATACCATGATATTTGGATGCGGTGATCGAAATGCAGTTGGGCAGTTTAGCTGTGGTGAGCTTGGCCTATTGAATATGGATATCATTTGTATTATCACCTTGGCCTATTGAAGACAAACATTGCTAGTATTTTTTCTTGATGAATATTACGTTATGAGATGCCAAAAAACATAGACTACTGAGTCCATCGGTTAAGAAAAGTTTTAAATAGTTTTAAATTCTTCGCTTGCAAATAGCACTTGTGCTCCATGGAAACCACTAAAAGTCTACGAAAATACCTGGTTGATGGAAAAAGAAACCTAAGAATGTCCATTAAATTTTGTGCTTCTCATAAGGAATATTTTTTGTTCAGCCTACGCGTGATTGCTAAGACTGGGATAGATGCTAGCCAGAGCTTGTATGCTAAAATTTATCATCAAGTATTTTCTTATCGTTGGTGAAAGATGCCCATCGATCTGAGTGAAGGGTATTTATAGAAGCCCCAGACTCCTTCTCAACAGATTTATTGAATTGTTGGAAGAAACCAAATGCCTCAGATTTTAGATTAATAAAGAACACCCACATATTTCTTGAGTAATCATCCATAAACAACTAAAAATACCTCTTCCTCCCATAATTGATGGGTGTGAAAGGACCGCACAGATCGATGTGAATCAACTCCAAAGGTTTCTTTGCTCTTGTAGAGCTCTTCTCAAAAGGTACTCTATGCTACTTTCCTACCAAGCAGTCAGAGCACACTGGCAATATGGTAGAAAGGGAAGGAAGACCCTTTACCAGAACTAAGATACCCATATCTCTTGTGCCATAGGGAATTTTCCTCCTTTGTAGAGACTGTAATGGCTACATGTGGAGTAGATATATCATCTAAGGTAAATAAGCCATGCTTATATGAAGCGGTTGCAATGTTATTACCCCTCCTGGTAATAAAACAACACTTCTTGCCTCCCTCAACACTAAAGTTCACAACCATATCTTTGTCCAGAATTTTTGTGACTGACAAAAAATTGTTCACCAATCCTGGAACATAGAGGACTTTTTCAATCTAACACTTGCAATTAGGAAGAGTTACTGAAACTATACCTTCTCCTTGAACCTTCTAGGTTTTATCATCAGCAATAGTGACAGGTTTGCCTCTTTGGCTTCAAAGGACTAAAACCATGATTTATCGCCAGTCATGTGTTTACTAGCACCAGAATCGACATACCATATAGGATCCTTCTGCTTGGAAACTGTGGTAGTCATAAGCACCTTGTGTGCCCTCTAAGAATCTGAGTCAAATTCTTGAACAACAACATTCACTCTTGATTGCTTATTCTTGTTTTGTGGTTTGTTCTAGCCTTTCTATTTAGGTTGTTTATTCTTATGCCAACATCTGTTTGTATCATGACCCTCTTTGTCATAGATCTTGCAATATATTTTTGTTTGTTGAGGTTGTTTCCCTTTTGAATCTTTGTTAGAATTTCCTCCTTTATAAAAATTACCCTTCTTCTTAGGACCCTTCCTGTTGGAATAGAGGGTTGTGTTAGAAGAATCATCTCTCTGAAGTTGATGTGCCTCCTCCTCTTGAAGCATATTGACCAACTCAACAAAGGTAACTTTCCATTGTGACACCTGAAGGGAAGTGATCAACACCCTATAAGAATTAGGTAAAGCTCTTAATACAATTGAGGTAAGGATCTTGTCATCAATAGGTTTTCCTAAAGAATTCAGCTTTGATTTCAACTCAGACACTCTGCAAAGAAAGTGTTTAGCTATCTCTCCCTACTTCATGTTTAGACTGTGTAATTGAGATTGAAGGAATAGAATAGTAGAATCATTATTTACCTCATATATAGTTTTAAGGGCATCCCATGCCTCTTTACTACGTGCACAGTTAGCAATGTGGGGTTGAACTTCATCTGAAACAGCAAGCAAGATGAGCACTTTTGCCTTGTTGTATTTCTTGTCAAAGTCTATTTGAGTAGCAGATGGAGCTATAGTTGTTGTTGATCCGGCATTAGGTTAAGGTCTAGTTGTTGATATAGAAACAACATCCCATAAGTCATCCATGACTAGGATTACCTTCATCTTGTTTTTCCATGGTGTGTAGTTAGGACCTTTCAACAACTGATGAGCATCAATCATTAATTTTGCAGACATAGTGAAGGTTCCTTATATCACCAAATTGTCCCCCTTTATTTATACCTTAATGCCAGGTCATTATACCATACAAAATACCTGCCCATACGTGAGGGAGACTATAGGTATTTTTAAAAATAAAAAAAATTACCCGCCCTTATGTGAGGGAGACTATAGGTAATTTCAAAGATTATACGATACGTGGTACTCAGATGGTACTGAAAGGGAATCACCTTGTTGATTGCACCTATCATAGAAAGTCCTCAATCCTCATGGGTGGGGCGAAAATCCCCCTAAAACTTCAGATATTAGAACTTTCGTTAGGATTTATGCCTAAACACAAGAATGATTAGGGTAGTGGAATGGAGTAAAAAAATAGCAAAATGGTAAACTTATATCTCCCCGATGATTGATAGAGAACAAGCTCAGACATCATTTTGGCAACTATATTAGGCGGTGAATACAGTAGCGCAATCACAACAACATTACCTATAAGTGTTGGTCGGAGGTATCACTAGTGCAATAAATTACATGGTTGTGTTTTATTTATTCTAGGGACTTAGGGAGTGAATTTTATTTTTAACTTTCAATGAATAAGTGCAAAAAAAATGGAAAATGCAACGTACAACATAAAAGTGCCCATAGAAATAAAACCATAGGTGTCAAGCGCTACCGAAAATGCACCTTTACAATTTTGCCAAATTTGCTTTTTCAAATGCTGAAAAAATTACTCACTTTCCCCCTTTTGATTTTTGAAATAAATAGGCCCCCCCTTAAGTTTTTGAAAAAAAATCTTTTGACAAGCCCTTTTAAACAATTCCTCTTATAAAAATTTAATTAAGCATTTAATTATCATTTCTACATTCAAAAAAAATATTTGAAATAGAAAAATATAATTAAATTAAAGCTTTAATTAAATTGAAAAAAATAAATTATTAAAATAAAACTATGTAAAAAAAATTAATCAAAAAAATTTGTATATACCTATGGTACGTCGAGGGGGGGGTCGACGGGTTTTGACCCAATGACCTCGGGGCTCCTTGAGCCCTACCGCTCAGCCCATGACCAAGTGGGCTAAAGGGCTGATCCACCAGGATCAACGGAGCCCTCCTATATGAGGAGGCTCCTCGAGCCCCATCCTCGAAGCGGTCATCGCTCCTCCGCTTAACGGTGACTCCTTGGGTGGCGACGCCCTTCGATGGCATCTCCTATGGTTGCAATAAAATGACACCAGCTCGCACCTTTGCACCGTCTGCTCCTCTGCACCGAAAACTTCACCCGGATAAACAATGTCTCCCTCTACAAGCTAAAACAAGGCACTTGCAAGCATAAAAGCTATTGTGAAAGCTTCGATCTCTGCCATGCTTCCGCTGCAGGGCATGACTGTGACAACCTTCGAGAGGAAAACACGAGCACGAGAGGAGATCTGAGGACTAAAAATGAATTCTAATATGCCCAAACTATGTAAAATCTATCTTAGATTCCAAGCATGAGAGCAAAAAATTCTTGCAACGTGTGAGGAGACAAGGAAAAATCAAAAAATATTTTCCACGTTGACGCCGGTCTAGGAGGTGACGATTTGCAAGTGAAAAATGTTAAAAAAAACATTTATCCCGCATGAGTGGGGTCACGCATCTCCAAGGTTTTTAAAAATCTTTACACTCTCTATTGGAGTATCTCCTCCCGGGGAGATGCTACCCGAGAGGATGGTGGTGTCTTTGGCTGCTTGCCCGATGGTTTCACGTTTCTCAGTGTCGCCCTCCCCCAGTTCGGTCGGCCTTTAGGCTCAGTTTTACCTAGATCCATGTTGGTCTTTGTCTGTAGGTCCCCAGTCCAGATCAGGTCATCTCTACAAACCCTCGAGCCTTGTATCTTCACGTGTCCACATCCATCCATGTCTTTGTAGTAACGTTCGTCCATGTCTTAGCAGCAGGGTTCCACCTAGCTTAGGGTCCATGTCAAGGTCGAGTCGAGCGTAGGTCATAGGTCGAGTTTATCACTTTGCTCACTATGTCGAGTCGGCCTGGTCCAACTAGTCGTTGCTCCCTCAAGATGTAGGTTCAGCCTTGCCTCGGGATGCATGCTGGAGGGTGGAAAAATAAATTCACACCAAAGCCTCGCTACGAATCATTCAAACCAAGAATGAGAGCTGGCTCTAATACCATGTCAAGGCAATGAACATGATTTCAATATATCAATGAAATATATATAGTTCTATTCATCCCGAGAATAGTCCTGCAAATATGGAACTACCGAAGGTAAGAATAGACCTAATTACAACAACATAACAATATGCCCAAAATAAAATAATGGAATAATACAATGATACGCTAACACTATCGAGATAGTTCTATTTGATCGAAACTCAAAGAAATCATAAACCATTACCATCCCATCAACCCTAGAATTGGATAAAATCTCCCTGAACCGAACATCCTCGCTCAACAATCAATCACGTAGCAACACATCCTCCCAGAAGAAAACTGACCTCCCATTCCCAAAGATCCATCTACAATTCTACTTCACAAAATCCCTTGATTTCACTAAACTATTCCAAAACGTCGAACTGCCCGAGAGTATGTCATATAAGATAAAGGAATATTACCTGTACTTTGCTTTCAGGATAAAGCACCAAAGCTTACTGGTATTAGAGGTAATCTTCCAACTCATTTTTGCCACCAAGGCTTAATTCGTACAACTTGGACTCTTCAAGTTCAATCCCCCAGCAGATTTCCATCTTTAGATTTTCTCCCAAGAGACAAGGTGGAACCTGCCTTTAAGTTTCGGACCAGCCCACAAAAAGGCTTTACATATACTATCAATATTAGAAGCCACTTTCACAGGAATATGAAACAACGACATAAAATAAATGGGAACACTCTGCAATCTGCTTTGAACTAAAACCACCTTTCCAACCAGACTGAGAAAAGCTCCTTTCCAAGCTGCTAACTTCCACTGAATTCTTTCTACCATCATCGACCACATTTCAGCTTTAACTCTTCCCACGAAAAGGGGTAACCCAAGGTACAAGGAAGGTAGAAAGGCGATACAACAATTTAAGACTTTGGCCACTTTTTTCTGCACCACCTCCGGATCATTTGTAAAGAACAAATTGCTATTAATAAAACTGATTTTCTATCCTGTTGCCTTTTCATAGCAGTCCAATATGGACTTCACCTCCCTTGCAGAATCCTCCGACACCATACAAGAAATGAGAGTATCGTCTGCAAACTGTTGATGAGAGATCGGGTTGCAAGGGGTCACTGGTCGCAAACCTAAAATATTCTAGCGACTGTTGAAAGATCTACCCAAAGCCTCAATCATAATAATAATAAACAAAAAAGGGAGACAATGGACCCCCTGTCTCAGACCACGACAGGAACGGAAGAAGCCAGCCGGGGACCCATTAACAAGGACCGAAAACCAAGCTGTTGAAAAGCAAGCTTATACAAAGTTGATCCATTCTTCACAAAAGCCAAACTTCCTTAAAACCCTGATAAAAAACGGTCATGAATTGGAATAAATATTTACGGTACACTAACAAAGATTAAAAAAATTAACAAAATATATTACTAGCAATAGAAAAACAGAGAATATGTTACTAGCAGAAGAAAAGTATTAAAACTGACTAGAGTAGACCAAAATCCGTAGAAGACGAGGAGAAATCGTCATCTTATATTAGAATGGGATTATTAGCATAGACGTATATAGCAGAAGAGAAGATTTAAAACATCAGTAATCAGTAATCGGGAGTGGTGTTGCCAGTGGGTAGCAGGACATGGAAATCGTCAAAGGTAACTTTGTCATTGCCATCAACGTCGTTGTGTAGGGAACCCATGAACTGACGACAGTCGTCCAGAGAAGCGGGATCGCCCAGGCGCTTGAGCACGGTGTGAAGCTGGTCGGTGGTGATGTGGCCGCTCTTGTCCACGTCAATGAGCTTGAATGTCAATAATATTTTGGTTGTTAAAAGAATTAGGGAATAAGGGTAATTATAATATTTTTCTTTATTAGAATAGATTCTTACATTTTAATAAAATTTAAATTTTACTTTTAATGAGGCAAATAATAATGTTTATATATTAAGTTTGATGGATAGTTAATTTGTGTCCTTTAAATTAAATTTTATTTTTAATCAGGCAAAGAAATTATAGTGCTAGATATTTGATATATTTTTACACGGAATTAATTCTAACATCTATTTATGTATGTAGATGAAACCAAAAAGACAACCCTTGAAAATTTTGTTATTTACTTGAAAGTTGAAGTGTTACATATTTTTATATAATTTATAATTGTTGTAAATATCTTGTGTAAAGTTTAAGTAGGAACTCTCTTTTGTTCTTCTTGGTCTTCTTCTTATTCCTCTATTGTTCCTACCTTTCCCTTTTCTTCACCTGTTGTTCCTACCATTACAATAGAATATAGTACCTTACACCTTAGAATGCCACACCTTTATATTTATCTATTAAGAGCCTTGTATCTTTATATTTATCTATTAAGAGCCTTGTATTCGATACTATATTTTGATCATCGTCTATAATTATATTTTTTATCTTGTATGAGATGTATTTATTCATTGTTATGAAAGAGAGACATTATTACACCCTACTTCCTATGGCATAAATTTAAAATTAAATTTTAGTCATCATAACATAGTCCTAGGAAATGTAGTTCATGCCACTAGATCTTGGGCTCCATGTTGTAGATTAGAAGAGGTCATATTTAATCTATATAAATAATATTTGTTATTATCAAAGTGGTCTAGAACCCTATCCTTGTAATGAAATCATAAGTGGTGTGGAGCTTATCCCTAGCACTTTAGGCTTTCAAGCAATATGTTAGCAAGCGGTCCCAAATATTTTATTGGTCTAGATTTTCAAGATCATAGAATCACTTGCACGAAATTACATTCAATGATAGCACATATATTGCACACCAAAAACTTCACTATTACATCTATAAATCAAAATTTCTCATGGATGGAGACTCCAATAATTTGCTTTCTCATGACTAGTCCTATTGCAATAAGTGCATTGTGAATATTTCTCTACTTCTTTTCTACTTATGTTTGAAAATCCAAGTTCATCCATTTCCTTGATAAAATACTAAAACCGTTTGTGTACAACTGAAGCTATTCTATCTTTACTTATTTTATAAATATGTAGCACATCTTTCTAATAAATATTCTTTACTGCCTTTTGAGAACGGTTTTTGAATTTATTCTCAATATTTCCATTAATCATGTTGTTGGAAGATGTCTCTATAGAATAGTCTTTAGCTGAACTACCAGCTTGTGAATTCTCAAAAGTCTTTCTAACCCAAATTGGTTCTTCTCTTTTAATCACATTTTCATATTATTATCTCTAGAATCAAGTATGTCTCTAAACCATTTTGATTTCCCTAATCCTATATACTTAATAATCTTTTCCATAGTTTCCTTTTCTAAAATAAACTCTCTTGCAACCCTTTAGTTTAAAATAACAATTCTATAGAATTTTTAAAATCTCTAAATCTTTGAGGTTGACTTCCTTATGATTCCCTACTTTTGAATATAGGTCAGATTTGATAATATCTTGTCAATTTTCAAATTTTGTAAAGTACCTTGTAGACTACCTTATATCTCCCTAATATTTTAATATAATATGGTATTGATAAAATACCTAGCTTTCAAAGTTTATTTCTAGTTGAGTCTCTTTTGTCTCCATAATGTTTACTTCTATTCTTTACTTTACTTCTCCCTGTTTAACAATAGAAAGCTAAAGATAATTTTGATGCAATTTCAAGTTTGATGAGGTTCTCTATTTTTAAAACTTTTATGTTGGATTTTGTATGTATCCTTAATTTAAGCAAGAGACTAATTCCAGTGTAGTTTTCCAACTTTCAAACAACTCTAGGTTGTGTTCCTTATACCTTTCCATTTTAATAATATAGTCTTCAAATGTTGTCCACTAATTTGAATTTTGTGGCTTCAATTCTCTTTCAAATTTGTTCTCTCGAAATGCTACTCAAATGTTGCCCTCTAGCTATCCAAAAACTCTACTATTTTGCAGCTTCTAATGCATTTAATTCCTTCTTTTATTTTCTATCCAAATCTACTATGAATTCTCCAATTTGTAGCTCTCTTTTCTCCTTCTAATGCTCCTCAAATTTGAATTTCTTCTCCTTTATCTTGTTGTCCAAAAATAGCATTCAATTTATCCAAATTGTTGCCTCCTTTTGTTGTCAAGTTGTCCTTTAATTTGTTGTTCAAGGGCACATCAAAATCTACCCAAATCTTCTCCAAATCATAGCTTTATGTCACCTTCAATTTTTTGTCCTATGACTCTTCAACTCCTACTGTAAAAATCAATAATCTTCTCCTTTGTAAATAAACCATTAATATTTTAATGGAAGTCTTTAAATTTCTCAAATTGGTGGTCTCTTCTATCTTCTTTCTCCTCTTTACCTCTTGTTGTAATGTATCTTATAATATGACCTCTATCACTAGTATCTTACTCAAGAATCTGAATATCTTGAGATCTTCAAGAATCCTTTTCAAAATTTTACAAACTTCTTGCCAAATCCTTTTTCATTTTGGGCTTATTATAAGATGGTAACAATTATCTCAAATTATTATTTTCAGGATCTTCTCCTTTCTTGCAATCTTCTACCTTGAGGTTTCTTCAACTCTTCTCCAATGGCCACTTCTTCAATTTCTTCAATAGAGCTTTTCTAGCCGTTTTCTTGGTTCTCCTTCCAATTACATTTGAGAACTCTTCTCTTGGGTCTTATCCTTCTCAATAAAAAATATTAAATATTCTATAGGGACCTCCTTCTTGGATCTTCTTAATATACAATCTCCAATATTCTATGGGGACTTCTCTCTTGAGCCTCCTCTTTCTTTTATCTTCAATAGGGCTCTTTTGGACTCTTTCTCCCTTCTCAAGATTAAATATTTAATGAGTTTGCTATTGCGGCAACTCAAAATATAATCTCCTACATTAAAGCTAAGATAGTAGTAAACAAATGCATCTAAATTACTAGATCTCTAAAAATCAATAAACTTCACTAGTTATCTTTCAATCTAGTTGAAAGAGATGTATGCTAAGTCCTAGTCTTAATGATTTTTCTTGTAACCATGTGGAAAGTATCTAGCCAAAAAAAATTCAAAAAATATGAAAATGAGATTTCCTATCTCCTCTCAATATCTCATGTGACTCTCCCTATCTCCTATCAGTCTCCCTTGTAGCTCTGATACTATTGATAGCTTTTGATGCTAGATACTTAATGGAAAATCAACCATGAGATATAAAATAAGCATGTAATATTAAATATATGATAATGACAATATACTAAGCATGTAAAACTCATGAGAATGTTTTGTAATAACTTATAAAACTACCATTAATGAAAGCTCACAAAAATATGATCTTCATATAAAAATGCTATAGAATAAATGTCTACTAATACATGCTATGAACAATGCACTTTCATTCATCTTCTTCTTCATCCTCCTATCTTCTACTACAATGGCCAATATATAATGGGATGTGACTCTTGGTCTTCCGTCTTCCTAAGACTCTTCATATTTCTATTCTAATGACTCATGTATACATGGACAACATGCACATTTATATCATCAAGTAATTTGCACATTCTAACACTTGCGCATTTATTATATTGCATAAAGTAAATACTTAAATCCTAATCTAGGTACACTTCTAATATAAATATATACTCAAGGTGGTACATTAGTATGTACCAAATAATGTAATATATTCTAACAACACCTTCCACACATAATTACATATAACACACAAAACCCTTTATATCTTGACACATATTTTTAACATACACACTTCCTAATCTAAAAATTTGTTACAGTACTCCATGGTATTTAATGGTACTCAATGGTACCAAATAATGTAATACCTCAACACCCCCCTTCGTATTAAATTATTTGGTGTGAAGAATTTTTGTCTTCAATCTTTATATTTCCTCTTCATTTTGTATTTATCTTTTAATTATGTTGTTGGTACTAAACCTATATTTGTCATGATTCTGATTATTTCCATAGTAGCTTTCACGATAATCTGTTTGAGAATTTCAAGTAATGTTTTTTTTAAAATGTATTTTATAGTGCTCCATTCAAAAATACTATTTGCTTTGTACCAATAAGTTTTGTGGGAATGATTGACTCCTATAATTTCTACAATGAATAAGATCTAAATAATCTTCAACTCTATGCCTATATTTATTGCATTGTTTACACCTACGAGTGTAGTTTGGTCTTCTATATTTTAGATGACTTCTTATAAGAACAAAAAAACATATTTTTTGATTTTACAACTTGTCTTGATGCCTTGAATGTCACCATTGTATTGAAATATAATTCTCTATCATTATTAGCATATTCAAAAAAAATTATGCACTATTCAAGAATCATAAGAAATATACTTTTTGCTTCCATTTTGAATGAATTACATATGATCCATTAATTTTGTTGTTCCATGTTTTTTATTTTGAAACAATTTGTAAATTATTCTTAGAAATTTGTCCTTTTTTTTAATATTTGTTTTTCCTGGCTTTCTACCCAATATGTAACTCTTTTGAAATTTCTATCCAAATTGTTGTTATTAAAATAATCCAATATTCTAAAATATGGGAATCATAAGACCAACAAGTCCAAATTTTGTAGAAGCTTGTTATCACTAGTCTACAAGGAAATCTTTAAGATTTGATAAAGCATATGATTATATCATAAACATAATTATTAATTTGTTATGCAATCTATAAGAATATAAAACAAAGAGCTTGGTCCACAATATTTTTTAAAAGTATTATTTCAACTTTCCTTATTTACTGAGAGTTGTGTAGCTACTTTTCTTTGCACTTTCAATTAATATAAACTAATTTTTTATTTTTTATTTCTGTATTTAAGAGTAGGATGTTGTAGAACCCGTATTACTTTAATTAATGAAAAAAAAATCTATAATATTTTTTGTAGATTTATTTAATGTAAGGACCCAAGATAATTAAATAAATATAATTGACATATCTACATTTGGATCATAAAAAAATGTTTTGCTATTAGTCTACGTTAACTAAAGATGGATTTTTACAAAGAATATGGATTCCTATCTATAGGTTAGGAGAGGTCACTAAAAGTCAAAAATCATGATTCATAAGCAAAGAAAATATTATCACTTTTGATAATTTATAAATGAGGGGTTGAAAAGGGCCACCATAGTGTATTCTTTATAAGAATTATATAGAGACCGTACACCACCTCTTAATCAATAATAATTTGAACCTCAAAGTGTAGAGCTACATTTTAAAAATTCTTTGAGTTGGGAGTGACCCATAACCATCCAGTAGATATTAAAATATTCACCCATCCATCATAAGAAGCACATATCCTTTAGGCAATTATTTTGATAATCCTTATTTGAGACCTCTAGATACAGATGAACCATCATATTGTTAAAAAATAAACTCTTCATATCACAAGTTTGTAGTAAGATAGGTTTTTTATTGTAGAAGAGATCTAAACCTCTCTCAAGGCCACTAATCATTTAACTTTACATCAACTACAACAAAGCCTCAAATATGGCTTCAACTATCCATCCCTATCCAAATCTCTAAGAAAACTCCATCTACGATGGCCAAGGACACCACATTTTATGAAAACCATTCATTATCATATGGTAAAACATAATTTCAATAGAGCATCCATGAATGACCTTGGCGCTATGGGAGTAGGCATAATCTAGTAGATTATAATCTCGTTGTCTAGTTGAGCATTGATAAGCTTGTGATGGAAGGAAATTCTAGGATTGAGATGGGGGCATTGTTTAAAGGAACACATGAAAATTCATCCACCTCCTAAAAACACACCATCCATGAAGGAAATATGATGGAAGACTTCCTTTTATTTGATTTTTGTGGCTTCAATTCTCCTCCAAATTTATTCTCTCAAACTATAAAATTTGCAGCTATTAGTGGTACTCAAATGTTGCCATATTTTTATCAAAAAACTCCACTATTTTGTAGCTTCTATTGGAGCTAATTTATTTTTTGATTTGATATCCAAATATTCTTTGAAATTATCCAATTTGGAGCTCTCTTTTCTCCTTCTAATGCTCCTTAAATTTTCATTTATTATCCTTTATCTTAATATCCAAAAATAACATTTGATTTCTTCAAATTTTTACCTTCTTTTGTTGTCAAGTTGTCCTTTAATTGGTTCTTCAAGGGTACATTAAAATCTACCCAAATATTCTCCAAAACATAGCTTTATGTCACCTCCAGTTTTCTATCCTATGACTCTTCAACTTCTACTACAAAATTAAGTAATATTCTCCCTCATAAATCATCCTTTAATATTTTAATGAAACTCTTCAAATTTCTCAAATTGATGGTATCTTTTATATTATTTCTACTCTTTGGCTCTTGTTATAATCTATCGTGTAATGTGACCTCTATCACTAGTCTCTTCCTCAAGAATCTAAATGTCTTGAGATCTTCAAGAATCCTTTCCAAATTTTGATAAACATATTTCCAAATCCTTTTTCCTTTTGGGATTGTTTTTGTATGGTAAAAATTACCCCAAATTATTATTTTTAGGAGTTTCCCCTTGCTTACAATATTTTAACTTAAACTTTCTTCAAATCTTCTCGAATGGCAACTTCATAAATTTCTTCAATAGGGAGTTTCTAGCCTTTTTCTTGGTTCTCTTTCCAAGTTCATTTGAGACCTCTTCTCTTGGATCTTATCCTTCTCATTATGCAATTTTCAATATTCTATAGTGATCTCCTTATTGCATCTCCTTAACCTCCAATATCCAATATTCTATGGAGACATCTCTCTTGAACCTCCATTTACTTTAATATTCAATAAGGCTCCTTTGAACTCTTTCTCTTTTCTCAATATTCAATATTTAATGACTTTAATATTACTGCAACCAAAAATATAATCTCCTGCAATAAAGCTTAAATAGTAGTAAGAAAATGTATTTAATCTCTAGATATCTAAAAATAAATAAACTTCACTAGTGTTCCTTCAATCTCTTGAAAAAAAATCAATGTCGAGTCCTAGTCTTCATGACTCTAACCAAAAAGAAATTTCAAAATTTTTAAAAATGAAATTTTCTATTTCCTCTCAATCTCTCTTATGGCTTTCCCTATCTCCTATCAATCTCCCTTGTGGCTCTAATACCACTGCTAGCTTTTGATGATAGATACTAAAAATAAAATCAACCTCGAGATTACAATGAGCATACAATATTAAATATATAATAATTACAATATACTAAGCATGTAAAACTCATGAGAAAATTTTGTAATAACTCATAAAACTACCATTAATTAAAGCTAATGAAAATATGATCTTCATACAAAAATGCTATAGATTCAATGTCTACTAATGCATGCTATGAGCAATGCACGTTCAATCATATTCTTCTTTATCCTCCTATATTCTACTACAAAGGCCAAAATATAATGGGATGTGACTCTTGGTGTTCCATATTCCTATGATTATTCATCTTCCTATTCTAATGACTCATGTAGACATGGACAACATACACATTTATATTATGAAGTACTTTGTACATTCTATAGACACTAAAACAACACCAATCCGATTAAGTGACTACAAACACTGATCGCACTGACATACACAACTTTCAGGGCGGTCCTTAGAGATCAAACAGTGGTCCTAGCCACTCACACAACAGTTTAGAAGGTCGAAAAATGGCAGAGCAAAGTTGGTCGCTTTAACAAGCCTTCGTTCAAACAAACCTTAAGCAAAACTTCAAGAGCAAACAAGCCTTAATCAAAAGGGAACCTTGGCCTTAGATGTCACAAAATCGTGACGTCACGATTTTGCGCATCGCGATATCACGACACCTAAGGCCCTTAGGGAAGCCTCGGCCTTAGATGTCGCGATATCGCGCGTCGCGATATCGCGACACCTAAGGCCCCGAGGGAAGCCTCGGCCTTAGATGTCGCGATATCGCGCGTCGCGATATCGCGACACCTAAGGCCCCGAGGGAAGCCTCGGCCTTAGACGTCGTGATATCGCGCGTCGCGATATCGCGACACCTAAGGCCCCGAGGGAAGCCTCGGCCTTAGATGTCGCGATATCGCGCGTCGCGATATCATGACACCTAAGGCCCCAAGGGGGAACCTCGGCCGAAGTGTCGCGATATCGCGACGTCGCGATATCGCGACACTTCGGCATTTTGCGTTTAAAAGCAGACACCTCTCCAATCAAAGGCGGACTTTGGCGTGGCCGCCACATCCAAGGAATGACCGCCACGTGGCACCCCTACGTGCCCCTTTTCAAAGAGACCCCGTGGGTCTGTAGAATGGCGGACTTCACCAACTGCATTAATGAGACAAGCAGTGTTAGCAACAAATCCGATCCGAGGCCATGCCTCATAACTACTGATGTCAGTGCGAGCCATGTCTCATAAATCACCTGACAAAGATCAAATCTCAGCGGCCCCTACGGATTTAGGGTTTGAAATTAATGTTTCAGAGGTGAAATCCTCTATAAGAACTAGCTCAATGCAATGTAAAAGGACCAAGCATTTTTGGGTGAACACAACGAAGTGCTGTTCATTTAAAGACCCGATTGCATCAGTTTAGATTTTTATCTTCTTCACATCCAGAATCTCTTGTGAAAGAGAGGTTGGTGGGTGGTTTCAGAAGTGTAAGTCTGACCTTCGAACAAGACATTCGACCACAGTGAACTACCAATTCGCCGACAACACTTTATCCTAGATTTTGAGCCAATTCCTAGTGGATTGGCGTCAAAGTCAGATTTTTAACAGGGCGGCCCGCTTGGGCACCCCACGTACGTTCATAGTTTCAATTTAATTTGAGATGTTTCTGAATAAATCCCGTAGTAACTGTGTTTAAATAAAGTGCACTTTCTGTTCGAATACATTTCAAGCATTACATTTTAGATTGTTTTAGATCGGCTATCAAACACATTATCATGTTATCGCGACTTTAGACATTCGTCAAATATTATCACGCTTTTCTCATTTTTGTTGCGCCACTAACCTGTAGGGAAAAACATTGATTCAACAGTAGGTTGGCTGACTGTTTTAAGGACAGTGGTCATCTGATGACGTTTTCGAATTTCCATTAGAAACGCAGGTTGCATAGAGTTGTTTGGTTGCATGAATTTAATGAATCTTTTGAATGTATTATTTATTGATTTTTAAAGCTAACGCTCTACCCTTTTGAAGCAGGTGCTACTAACAATGTCTCTGTGTTTCTCTGATCGCAGGAAGAACCACAAGGAGCAAGGATTTATCAACGCAAGCGACGACAACACTTTGGCCCGTCCATTTCAAATGTGGGCATGCGGATAGAAGAAATATTAATCTTGATTGTAACTGAGATAGACTAATACTCCTAGCCCCTCAAAAGGTAGGAGATGTATTGTAACCGGATGAAGTTGATATAAAAGGGTTGTGCTCCTACTTTTCTCCTCTATATTCGGTTGATTCAAAGTTCTATTTTCATTACATATTTAATATTGTTTTTCCTTCCGAAATCTCATGCTTTCAGTGGCGATCACGGTGGGACCTCCGTCCACGGTTTTTGTTTTAGATTAAATTACTGATCTAAAAATTGCTTGTTTTTTTACGGGTACCTATTTTTTTTTTTTTTTTAACATC
>JAQPPZ010006079.1:0-69177 GCA_028583015.1 Wollemia nobilis | reverse complement strand
ATGGATCTTCCTTGTAAGTGATATATAAACATAGGAAGCACATCCCTCATCCCGTTCACCATGCATTTAGTGAGTATTTTGTAGATAACATTGTAAATGTTGATTGGTATGAACTCATTTAAACTCCTTGCAACTGGGATTTTGGGATTTAGTTCTATGAAGGTGGATTTGAAGCTACGAGGGACCACTTTGGAATATTGGATTTCTCTTAATGTTGCGCAAACATCACCATCCACAATATCCCAAAAATTTTAGAAAAATCTTGGAGGGAATCCATATGGTCAAGGGGCCTTGTCAGGGTTCATGGAAAACATGGCTTCTTTGATTTCATCCTATAAAATATAGTAAGCATCTTTTGATTGACTCCATTAGGAATGACCTGTGGAATATGGGATAGTCATGATTTTTTTTCCAAATATGAACTTGGAAGAGAAGCTTCAAGAAGGGATTCAAAATGGGAAACTGCTTCATTTCTGATTTCTCTGATACTTACTGTGATGGTCCCATCATTTTTGAGAAGTTATTTTATTCTATTATTGCTTATGTTCCTCATTGTGGAGATATGAAAAGAATTTATATTTGCATATACCTTTTTTAACCATGTGATTCTAGACTTTTACCTCCAAAATGCCTCTTCATGGGCCAAAACATTATGGTATTCTAATAAAGCATTTTTTTTCTTCTAATCTGATCTCTACATAATTTAATCTATTTTAGATTTTATGCTCAATAATGGTTAATCTCTCCTTAATGGGTTTCTTGTTATCAAAAATATTTCCAAAAATCTCTTTGTTCCATACTTTAAGGTTTTCTTTGACTAATTTTAGTTTTTGCCCTAGTCTGTAAGAAGGTGACCATTTGGACCAAGGTTGATCACCACTACAACATTATTTCCCTAATATATGGATGATGAACCCACATTGCTTCAAAATGAAAGGATGTTTTAAAATTTTTTGGATTATCTGTTTCTAAAAGAAGAGGGCTATGATCAGACCCAATTTTAAGGAGATATTGGAGACTAGAATCTCCCAAAATATTTACAGCTTGTTTGGACAATAATATTCTATCCAATATTACCTGAATAAATTGGCTTTCACTTCATCTGTTACTCCAAGTAAATTGGTTCCCTTTGAGGTTAACATCCATGAGATCATTGGTATTGATAAATTCTCCTAATTTTTCCATGCTTTTGGTTGAGTTACCTGAACCTACCCTCTTATCATATGAAAATAATGGTGTGTTGAATTCCCCTTATAGGATCCATGGAATAGAAGAAAAACTTTCTCTTATCTTGGTAAGTGTTGCCCATAACATAGCTGTGCCAGTGGGTGTGTTAGGAGCAAAAATATTTGTAAGAATCCTGTCAAAAAACAAAATGCTAGTAGTTCTATCACATGAATGTATTAATATTCCTTTTATATTTAATGGGTCCCAAAGACACATTAAACCTCCTGAGGCTCCTCTTGCATGGCTAAAAATGGCTTCACAATTTTTTCAAATTTTTTTGGTTGTTTGAATAGACTAGCATTCATCTATCTTGGTTTCTTGCATGATAAATATGGTAGGTTTGACTTCTCTCCTAATGGATCTGGCTATCCTTTGTTTAGCCAACCCATTTAACCCCCTCACATTCCAGGAGAGGATTTTCATTTTGATGGTTTGGTTTTTCTGCCCCCCTTACCTTGTGTTTGGGGGGGTTTGGTGCATTTATTCTCATCAGTGGATTGGGAAATAATATTTGGAAATAGGGTTAGTTGTATCCCATTAGCAATATCATTTTGAATATCCTTTTTCCATTGCTCACTAGCTGATATCCTACCTCTTCTCTTTTCACCTCCATAATCAATAGGAGATTTTTTTGAACTTCTAGTCTGTTTTGGACTAGGTTTTGGGTGTATAATTTGTTGTAGGACAGGACTACCATTTTCCTTAATCTTATGAATTGCACTCTGGTATTCCATATGAGCATGTTTTGACTTTCCTTTAGAATAAATAAGCTCTTTTACAGGGATCAAATCGTCCTCTTCAATAAAATTATCTAGGTTATTAACATTTTCAATAGGAGTGTGAGATGGCCCAAATTTTATAGGAGAGTCTAAGTTATTGGGAAGTTCAATATCCTTGCCCTTGATGTATTCACCCTCTTCGTATTCTTCTAATATATCTTCAGAAAGAACATCAAATTTATTTGGAGAGGTAAAATATGGGCATACCTTTTCTTGGTTTGGAGTTTTAGCAAAACTAGCCTATTGGTCTTCATTGTCAGGATTAGGTTGTTGGGGATTTGAAGTCTCTCCACTCGAAGTCCTACTTCCACTCTATTTATACTGATATACCTTTCCATGTGGGTTTTGACCTGACATTTGCTACTAGAATTATCCATTTTCCCTTGGTTCCTCCTCCCTTGGAACCTATTGAATTGCACATCCATTTTTGGTAATTCTTTTATTTCTTTTAATTAAGGGAATTGGTTCCTTAAATGGCCCTGTGTGCAGCATTCAACATAGTAATTCGGATTATTTTTGTATTCTAAAGCATGTTTATGATAATATGTCCCATATTCCAGCTCTATGTAGGTCGGTAATTCAGAATCTAGGTTAGCATTAACACAAATTCTTGCAACTATCATTCTTGACCTAGCCAAGGTGGCTCAGTCAATAGCTACCAGGTCTCCAATGGATTTAGTGATTCCTCAAAGGAAAACCTCATGCCACCACCGCATTGGGATATTGGGAAGGCAAACCCATATTGGAGCATAATTTATATCCTATATTTTTGAGTCAAAATCTTCAGTCCATTTTCTTAGAAATAGACTTCGTCTCCCAAGGAACCAAGGGCCCCCTGTTAAAATTCTACTTGCATCATCATGGTTACTCAGGCGAATGGTGAAGAAACCTCTTGATAGGGCAACAATCTCCATCCTTCCCATGGTCTTCCATTTCGACACTGCCCATTTTCTAATTGTTTCGATATCAGGCCTACCTCCAATAAACTTTCCCACCAAATAAAAGGTCTCCATCGAGAGAAAACTTGACATGAAGGTTTCAAAAATATTTAACTTTCTCCCTTCTAGGTTAAGTGAGAAAAATTAGTTAGTATAGGATTTTCCTATCTCTTTAAGAATATCAACATAGGAGTTGCTCGTATTGGTATCCTCACCATATTTGTGGAGAGGGGGCCCATTATTGGGTCCCTTGTTAGGAGGTTTATCCCCTCAAAAAAATTTAACTTTTTCAGTTTGTAGCTCTTGTCTGGCTTGATCCTCTTCTACATCCTCTAATGTGGCTCTAAATCCATGTTCCCTATGACCAGATTCCTGCACTCTAGAGGCTTGATTTTTTTTGTTCTCACCTTTCTTGATTTTAAAATATTGGTTTCTACTCAAACCATTTTTGAGGACTCTGCTCTCCATTTCTGCTCTAGTAACCCTATTTCTTGTAAACTATATTTAAAACCCTTTTTGTGAGGCTACCATACTTCATAAAATAAACCAAAAAATAATGAACACATATGTAGTTCTCTGTCCTCCCCACATTTCCCCTATGGCTACGATGTTGTAGACTGTATTTAAAACCCTTTATCATGTAGCTATTGTCCTTCTTCAAATAAACAAAAAAAACAATGAACACATATGCAGTTCACTACCCTCCCTACCTTTGCCCTATGGCTATACTTTTGGAGACTGTATTTAAAACCCTTTTCCCTGCATCTAACTTCCTTTGTCAAATAAACCAAAAAATAATGAACATAGATGCAACTGCACTTATCTGCATTTAGATGCACTTGTTAGCTAAATACTTTGCTACACTTATCTACCTTATCACTATTAAATTATTGTACTTATATACCCTATCACTACTTAGCCACTGCACTTCTCTATCCTAGCACTACTCAAACACTGCACTTCTCTATCCTACTACACTATTCCACAATTGCTCACCTTTGCTAAAGGGAGGTAATTTTTATAGAATTTCATGAGACATCATTTTTGGAGCAATAAATGCACCTTTCTTTATGAAAATTATGATTTCCTTAAAGAGAGGTAATTTTATACATTTCATTA
The DNA here is from genome assembly GCA_028583015.1 of Wollemia nobilis. Classification (NCBI taxonomy): domain Eukaryota; kingdom Viridiplantae; phylum Streptophyta; class Pinopsida; order Araucariales; family Araucariaceae; genus Wollemia; species Wollemia nobilis. The sequence goes on along the minus strand of JAQPPZ010006079.1, from coordinate 65,114 downwards.
GAAAGCTATTATTTTAAAGTATTAATTTATTTTTATTTATGAAAATGATTTCATTAGAGGAGGACGAAGATTTATCCTCACAGTGGCAAGTTTCCTAAGACCAATTTTTTCCTTAATGCAAGTCCCTACATGAGGTGGTTTCCTTGTCATGAGTGTAAGCCCCCCTTCCCATGAGCCACTTCACTTCTACATCCACACCTGGTCTTTCCCTTCCCTTCTTTTTTTGGTTAGGTTTTTCACCATCCACTGCATTTTTGGGCCCTCTCCCCATCTCCATGTCCTTTTAATACCTATCACTTAACCCTTCACCCGCTCGTACCCCCCATATCTGTTCTTTCCTCCAATACCTATGTGTTTCACTAGTCACCCTCCTACCCCCACCATGTCGAGTGATTTCCTCAAGTCCAAATCCCTTGTCTATGATGCCATAGCAAAAAAGGTCCTCCAAGATAGAAATTTTTTCCCTTTCCTCCATATGTTTTTTGTAAATGACCTTGACATCACCATTGCCTTCCTTGAGACTTTGTAAAATTGGGATGTCTCTGTGCATGGTAGAAACTTCATTTTTTATGTCCATATTTTAGCGTCCATCACTAGCCAAAACCTTGAGGGTCGTTCCATCCACTGTAACAAATATAATTGGGAGGTTGAATTAGTTGAGTTTCAAGGGAATGAAAAAATTCTAAAAAGGGAAAGAGCCCTGGCATATTCAAGAGCGACTTCAATTCTCCTTGGACTCTATGATGAAACCTATCATGGAGTTCATTACAGTTGAAAACCCTGACAAAGCCTTAAAAACCTATCACTTGGCCTTCATAAATCATTTTAGAGATATTAACCCCCTCAGCATTCCCCTGTTCTTCCTCAATTCCATGAATCATGCCATTACGTCCTATAGAGACAAGAAAATTCATGAGCTCCCCTAAAATTAGGGTATGTACAAAGTTATCTATACTTATGTTTTGTCCAACATCCCTAAGCCTAACCCTGTCATGACCAACTCTTCTAAATCCCCCATGGTTAAACCACCCCTTGTTGAGAGGAAGAAAAATGCTATGTAAGATGTCACCAAATTGAGTGCAAGGAAAAGCATCAGCTTTGACAGTGTAGAAGAACCAGTGAGGAAGTCATCTAGGCTTCAAAACTTGGACACTAGGCACAACATCATAGATATTTTGAATGATGAAGAAGAAATGTAGGATTACAACAAACAACTCAAGGACTTCATCATTTCCTCCACCACGAAAATGATGAATTCAATGGTAAATTACATGATGGACATCATAGAAGGACTATAGAAACTCTTCTACAGTGGCCAGCCTAGTTAGGAAGTGGATGGAGGATATGAAGCGAATAAGGTCACGGTGAATACTAAACCCAAGGAAGATGATATTGAGTACACCGAGAAGAACGATAATAAGGAAGAGGATAAAACCTCGACTGAGGAGTAATTTCCTCATTCCTTATTTTGTTGTTCCTAGGACTACCTAGTCTGGTTTGGCTAATATAAGTTTTTTTGGTTTCTTGTCTTCCCTGCGTGGAAGCATGCACATCATAAGTTATAGCATTTTTTTAATATTATATTTGTTCTGTTAGAATCCTCAAGTTTGAGGTAGCATCATAATTTTCTAGTTACTGTTATAATTTTTGGAATCTCAAGTCTGAGGCTATGTCCTTGTATATTGCTTATGTCAGTATATGCCCTGCTAAAGTCTTTCAGCTTATATTCTATTATGGCATTGCCATAATGGTTGTTTTTGTAATTAGGTTAAGGGATCCTTAAAATCTTACTAGCAATTTAAAGTATCTTATTTACCAAAAAAATAAATAAATAATGATATTTTAAAGCCACCATTTTTAAGGCAATAAATTATTATCTCTTTGTGAAAATTAATTTCACCAAAGAGGAATAATTTATTAATCATATCAAAGGCTATCTTTATCTTTATGATAAAAAACTAAATTTAATGAGCCTATTCATCATTTTGAATTCACATCCATAGATAGATTTTAAATCTTCATTTTCATGTTTAAAGTAGGATTCAATGCAAGATAAAACTTGATTAAAATCCACTTAATAAGGGAATATAAAATCTACCTAAAATATTCATTAGAAAAGGAATTAAGGATACATAATGGTCATATGAGGGCCAATTCATAGTTGCTTTTTGTTAAGTGTTATGAAATATCATTAACATAGCATGGTGAAATGGACCAACACATACCCCTTGTTAACAGTTACTTGCAATCACTAAGGTGTTCCTAGCATTTCATTGATTTTTTTATTGAGATTACTAATACACAAGTGAAATTGATAATATAACGGAGACCTTGGAGAAGTTTTTTTTTAACTTCTTTGCAAGAGAGGGTTTTGGGATCAAAATCCTAAGGAAGAGTGTAATTTCACAATTGGGTAAAATTACCACTCAACAAGTAGAAAGTAGTGTAGAACAGTGTGGTGTGATGTAATGTGATGGAGTGTGATATACTCAAAGCTTATTCTTGAGTAGTAGCTTTATTCATGGAGTGGTCATTTCCTACATAGCTACTTTGCCATTTTTATCATTTCTATGTATAGTATATTTTTAGTCATCTCATATATTTACTTTATGTCATATTATTCTACATCTTGTGATTGCTATCTCTCATTACTTACTATATCGAAAGCTAATAAATTTAAAATATTTCCAAAAAGGATCAATAACTATTTTTCTAAACCATTTGTACCATTGTAAAGCTTCCATTTATAGATTTAATGAATCCATATTGACCCAATAATAGCGAGGAACATCATGCAGTTGGAATAATTGATCAACACTACATAACCATCAATCTACATCTTTCCCATTGAATTTTGAAAATCTAGTTTAGGTATCTTGAAAGTGGTATCATGGTTAAAATTAAGGTGAGAACTATTTGGGTCCTTATGGGGTCCATTTTCTCATCCTGATTATTTAGTATCATGATATTAAAAAGCATATGAACCCTGTTTGAAGCCTAAACTCCACTTCTTGAAGTTGTTATTCTAGTTATGATTTATCAACAGTGTAGTCATTTTTGAGGTGGGAAATATCTACTCATAATTATTTATTATCATTTATAAGGGTACTAATTTGTTTAGATATGAAATCAATTTGTAATTTGGATTTTTTCTATCTTTTTTCTGTGTCCATGAGACCCCTCAAACATTTTGGAGAGATTTAAACAATGACTATTGACATACTTAAAATATAAGTGTGATTTCAAGGGTTAATGTTTTTAGTAATAAGTACAAAAAGTTGCTTGGTTAGGTTGAAACACTTATTTTAGGATAGGGACCACTTTGATGGCCACTTGATTTGAGTGCATAGTGAGGAGATATACTAACTTCTTTGACTTTTTGTGATCTCCTAGTTTTGTGCAAGTTGATGTTGAGGCAATTTATTCAACTTGGACTTAAAAATTCATAAGTGGGTCCTTAAGGTTCTTTGGTGCATAATAGAGAGTTGATTCTAGTCCCAAAATATTTGGGCCAAATTGACTAATTGTTGGAAAGTTATGGCCAGAACAAGAAAATTTGAAAATTGTCATTTTTGGAAAATTAGTGCAAAATTTTCCAGGAGCTGCCAAGGACAATTTTGTCTGAAATCGAATGTAGATTTGTTTAGTAAATTTTGGAGTCAATTTGAGTTTTGAGTGCAGATATATCCCCATTTTGGTAAAAAAATAAATGCCTTTTTACATTTAATATTTGATTTAAAGGTTTGGTATTGTGTCAATTATCTTTTCCCTATATGTTCTTGCTATTGACCACTCCTATCACAGTCTTGTCTTTATACCTATCACCTCTACTATGATTATTGATACTATTCAAACACTAATACTAGAATTCCCAATACTTTGTTGTTACTAGCATTGTCTATTTTGTTTCTACAACTGATAACCTTGTTACTGATGACTATTACTGTTATTGTCAACATGACTATTACTATGACTAGCCTAACTATTACTACCACTAAAATATTTTTTATTATCATTGATACTTGCCAAATTTTTCTGGACTATTTGGTGTATGCAATTGTTTGTTCTTGTGATAGGGAATTCTTATTTATATTCTCACTTTTGTGGGAAAGAAAATTGTAGGTTCAAAAGATAGAAGGCTTGGTTTTTGCAGGTTGAAGATTTTCTTTTGGATAGAACCAAGGTGCACTAGTCAGGATATTATGTAATACCCATAGGCCCTCTATTATATGGCAATGATGAAAAATAGTGTCTGGATCAATATTTCAAACCACTACCCAAGGAGGATTCCACACATACCTTTGAACACACTATATGCATCTCTAATAGTATCAAAGGGTAATCTTCTAGGACACTGTGTCCCATGGACTATGAATACTACAAGGCTTAAAATATTTCTATTGGATAAAATTTTGTTTAAGCCTAGATGGTCTCCCAATATATTTGAAGATACATGGGAGTTCAATTCCATGCACGAGTGTTGTCTGAGGCTTAAGTATTGGAGCCTGATCGCACCTCACATCACTAGAAATTGTATGGGATATCTAGCTTAGCCAATAATGATAGCTTCTTCATGATAATTAAAAACCCCAGAACAAGGTTTCTAGTCTACTCAACTACTATAAAAAATGACTATACCTTTTTATATTTTTATTTTATTTTTTGATGACATTTTTTTCAAATAAAAGAAAACAACAATGAAAAATATAGAAAAATTAAACCTAACAAGAAAAAATAGATGGACAATAATTTTCATAGTCATAGTAGAATTTGGACCTAGAAAGCACTTTGATATCACTTTTTTGAAACCAACTATTTTAATAAGCTCACTCATACAAAATATTTTATATAAATAGAAATGCATCGAATAACATAATAACACTATGCAAAAATTAATTGTAGAATTGAAACAATATCACAAATAACTCCAAAACATGAGCTTATTCAAGGGGGAAACCTCCTTCAATATTTCATTCACTTACAAAAATATACATTCATACATGGTTTCATAGCTTTTAAAAAAAAAATCATGCAATTCTAACCCTAAGCTCAAGATTTGGCTTACATGCAAAATTTCACTCGAGCTAGAATCTTATACCAAACATAGGTTACGTTATTTATTATGGTTACATGAATTGGGACCACTTTTCTAGGCACCTTAATTCCAACATACCATTACAAAAGAATTACAAAAAAATATTATAAGTGCATTCCCATGTTGGACATTGGTCATTGCGTAATCAATTGAGAATTATAAAAATAATGTTAGGATAGGGTCCTAAAATTCAAGGCCTCCTCTATTACTAATATAATAACACACCAACTATTTATTTATAACACTACCTTGGTGAATTTCTCTTTCATTTCCAAGATCAAAGCCATCAAATTCATTCTCAACTTGAGGAAGATGCTAGGTAAAATATCAACTTTTAGAAAACAAAAAATTTCTTCCTAAATATACCCATTGATAGACAAATCAAATTTGACAAAATCCTATGATTTTTCATATCAAGCTTACCTTCAACTTACTTGGGTCTCCATATCTTCCAAGGGAATATTATAGAAAACATGTGGAACAATGTTATTGATCGAATTCTTAAAATACTTTTTGGATGAAAAATAATTTTACTATCCAAGTAGCGAAATCCACTCTTATTCAAACTTATATTTAGATCATTCTATTATTCTTCATGTCTATATTCAAATATCTAACATCCATATGCAAAATAATAGAACAAATTGAAAAGATATTATTTTTTTAGGACTAAATATTGTAGACAGTTTTCCTTAGTGGTGTGGGATAAGGTTTGTTCCAAGAAATATCATGATGGTTTGTGTTTTCAAAAGAAGAAAAAAATTAACATGGACCTCATAGCCAAACAAGGATGGAGGATCATAAATAATATCCAAATGAATTCAATTGATATTATCAAATGCAAGTACCTACAACAAAATTCCTTCTTATTTGATCACCCTCTTCCTTATGGGTCATGGTTTTGGAACTTTGTTATCAAAACCAGGACCATTATAAGAAAAAGGCTAAGATGGCACTTAGTCTATATAATATGCATAGATGTTTGGAATTACCCTTGGTTGAAGGATGGACCATTGATCAATGACCCCAATGTGGCTATCCTAAAAACCTTCTCCAATAAACTCTTTAGTGATAACATGTATAACATTTTTACCGGTCTATACATTCCAACAAATGATCTAAATAATGAGCAAATGGATACAAATACTAAACTCACCAATCTTCTTAGAATGTGTGTTATCCCAAGTGACCCTTCACAAGACTATCCTATATGGAAATTTTACAAAAATGGTGAATTCACTATTAAAATTGCCTACCATCTCCAATATCATCCCTTGGATCATTGACATACCTCCAATATTGTTTGGTTCAAAAACCTTATTCCCAAAATTGCTTTTTTCTTTTGTTTTACTATTCAAAACAAGATCGTTACCATAGATAACCTCCTCACTAGAGTCTTTTCCCTCCCTAACCAATTCTACTTATACAAATCCAATTGGAAATTTATTCCTCACTTATTCCTTGATTGCCCCTTTTCTCTTTTTATCCTTAGCTCCCTTTTAGATATAGTTATTCTTGCTTGGGTTCAATTGAGATTCATTTTTAAATTATGTGAACAATGGCCTAATCCTTTTCTCAATTCCCATATCAAGGTTTTATGGTCATTTTGTCTTCCCCATTACCTTTGGCAAATTTGGTAAAAATAGAATAATAGAGTGTTTTGTGATGTGTACAAAGACTCCTACTCTATGTATCTCTATGCTTTCACTTATGCTATTGAAAATGCTCATATGATTCCATACTTTGAGGCCCTAAGAGCTAGTTTGGAGTCCCACTTGTGTGCTATCCTCAAGCTCCATTTTGGGTTACCTAGCACTTCAGTTCCCCATGTTGATAGATCCATGATCAGATGGTCCTAGCCACCAACCAGATGACTTAAGTTAAATTTTATGGAGTAACTAAATGTAATCTAGACAAGGTAGAATATGGTGGTATAATAAAGAAAGGGAAATTCATTCTTGCCTTTACTAAGAATATAGGCATTCAATCTAAAATATAATAAAAGAAAGATAACTCTATCTAGGTATTTCAATCACATATGACCTTAAATTTTATCACATCAACATTGAGGGCAATTTGATGAATGTCATAAATTATATCAAAGGAACACAAGACCTTGCATGGAGTTTTTGCAATATCATTGGCGAATGCAAAAGGTTCCTCAAGAAATTCCAAAATATGGTCATACCACATGTGTATAGGAAATGGAACCATGCTACTAACATTTTAGTGAACTTGGGAGTGACATAAGGTTTTCTTCATGTTTGACACAATAATTTTCCTCAAAATCTTCTATTCCATGCTAATGGTAAAGGAACTTTGCTTCTATAGTGTCAGTTCAAGATAGGGGTGGCCATCCAAATGCCATATTAATTTTACCATGGGCTATAATTTTTTTCATCTTTTTTTTATTATTAGGGTGGCTAATTTTGTTAGCATTTTTCTTATCTTATTTATCCCCATCAGAATGAGATATATCAACCCAGTCTGTGTTAGTATGGACATGGTGAGCACGACTGTTCTCATCACCTTTTTTTTTTTAATGAAGGGGTAAAAATTTATTGATAAAAGTCTGGATTACAGAGTACAATTGAGCTTCCAACCAAGACTCAAATAAAAAGCCAAATATATTAAAACCACTAGATTAGAATGACATCCAAAAAAGACAACAAGAAAAAACCACATTATGTATGTACATCCTTGTGGATCAACTCCCACAGGCATTGAGATTCCCCATATGGGAGACTCTCCCAATTATTGATACTCCAAGGATCTAGAAACTCAAAAGCCCTTTTGGATATGTAATCAACAACCACATTCCATTCCATTGGAATCTGCACAAAGGATATAAATTTGAACTCTTCATTCATTCTGAGAATCTGAATGGCTACAAAGGCCAACTGCCAATTAACTTCCTCCACCCTTTTACTGTTTAAAATATTAACCACAATTTGAGAGTCAGACTTGTAGATAATCCTATGTCAGCCAAGATAAAACCCCCTCTACAAGGCCTCAAGAATTGTAAGAGCTTCCATAAAATTATTGGAGTGAACACCTTTATAAATGGAAAAGAAAAAATTGACACCACCAAGTAGAATCTCTCCCAACATCGCCAATTCTAGCATGTCCGGGATTACCCCTAGATGATCCACCAAGTATTAATTTTTAAAACTCCTCTAGGGGGTGGCCTCCACCTACCATATCTCCTAACGTTCTTACTGATATGAGGAACCCTACTAGGGCTAAAAGGGTTCACACCATACCCAAAGATACCAAGGGCTTGTTGTACCTTCTCCTCCATAGAATACAAAAGAGGGTCCACATCACATTTGCCATGGATGGTTTCCTGAACCATATACAGGATCCTTTGCCAAATATTTTGAATAGCCAAATAACTATCATGAAATATGCATCGGTTCCATTCGAGATAAATTTTATATATGATGCAAGAAGGGCCCAAATTCCAAGCCACCCAAAGGAAGGGGGCCTTGGCTGGAGGTCTACCCAGACTACACCAAAACTCCACCAAGGACATCACATGAAAACATGGATAGTTCCAAGCGCTCCACCAACGGTGCCAAATGTCTCTGGTAAAGTAGCATTGGAAAAATAAATGAGAAGAGTCATCCTCATTCTTACTATAAAGGACACAAAAAGAGGGACCCTGAAATCCCCTCTTCCTCACATTATCCCAAGTGAGGCATTTATTACGAGCTACCAACCAGAGAAAGAAGTTACATTTTTGCCAGGAAAATTTGTTCCACACATTTTTCCACCAAGTGATAGGAAGACTCCCATACTTTTGCTTATCAAGAACTTGATAACCATAGGCTATCGAGTAGGTTCCCTTAGGATCAGGTTTCCAAGCTAGAATATTTTTACCCCTCAATGAAGAACAATTCCTCCCCATAATAATAAGAGCAAGCACCTCTCTGTCCTTGGACAGTCCCCCTGGGGCCATTCTTGTGGATATTTCCACCTATACATCTCCATATTTCCAAAAGATTAGATTTTTTTAAAGTCCTCCTTACACGACCATCCTGCTTCCAAGAAAAAAATGTTGAGGGTACATAACCTAGGATATTTATTCAAGATAGGAGGGTGACCATCCCAAGAATCCTCCCAAAAAAGAGCATTTGATCCCCGATTGCAAATCCAAGATAAACCTTGCTTGATTAAATTATCTCCTCTTTTCAAAGTGTCCCAGATAACTAAACCTTTCCCAACCAAGATGACTCTAGGGATCTCAGCCTCAGAAATACCTCTTAAGTATTTACAAGATAATATTTTAGCCCAAATTTGATCTTGAGAGGTACACCATCTCTAATAAAGTTTTGTAGCCAAATCTTGCCCAAAAAGAGTTGTCTATCGCAACCCAAGGCCTCCCTCTTCCACCAACCTACATATAGAATCTCACCTAACCAGACTCCATTTAGATTGATCAAGTTTTCTAAACCATAAAAACTATCTTGACAAAGCATCCATGTCCTTGATGAAGTGAGATAGAGCTATTTGTACAAAACATCTATAAATGGGTAAATATTGAACAACAGATTTTAAAAGCAACACTCTACCTACAATGGATAGCCATCTAAAATTCCAGTGATTCACCTTCCATCTAAACTTATCAAGCATAGACTGCCAAGAATATCTATGTAGAGGATGAGATGAAATTGAAATACCAAGATAAATTAAGGGGGGAGTCCCAACCTGGAATCTTAGAATGAGAGTAATTCTGGCTTTAATAATATGAGGGGTATTGAAGAAGAAAATAGAAGACTTGTCCTCATTAATCAACTATCCATAAGCACCAAGATATATGTCAAGAGACTATCTAACATTGCCAGCTTCCCTGATAGTGGCAACTCCCAACAAAGTAGTATCATAAACAAATTGAAGGTGGGAAATAGGTGGCAAACTACTATCCCACTTCCACCCCTAAATGAGACCCTGCATGACTTGATACTTGAGCAATCTTCCCAACCCTTCTGCCATAATGATAAATAAATAAGGAGATAAAGGATATCCTTGCCTCAATCCCCTCGAGTCCTCAAACAACTCTTATGGCTCATTATTAACAAGAACATAGAATGAGAAAGAAGAAACACAACTCATCACCCATCTAATCAATTCCTCCTCAAATCCAAAAGCAGCAAGAACCTTCTGAAGAAAGGACCATCTGACCCGATCATAGGCTTTGGCCATGTCCAACTTAATGAACATAGTTTTCTCCTTAGAATTTTCCATTGAGTGAATAGATTTGGTAGCAATAAAAACCCCATCCAAGATTTTTTGGCCAGCAATAAACCCTCATTGCTCCTCAAAGATGATTTTTCTCAACCATATCTTCAACCTCTCAACAATAATTTTTGTGATGATCTTATACACAACATTGCAGAGAGCAATAGGCTTGAACATATCCAAAGAATTTGCTCCATCTTTTTTGGGTATAAGCACCACAAAGGTAGCATTTAGGGGCCTTAGCATATGTTTGTTCTTTTGGGACTCATGGACCACCTCCAAAAGATAAAATTTTATTAAATCCCAAAACTCTTGATAAAACTCAATCGGGAATCCATCTAGGCCTGGGGCTTTTCCTTTTTCATCTTGAATGCAACATTTTCTAACTCCTCAAGGGAAATTTGATCCGTCGAGTTCTCATTCATATCTCTAGAATCAATCATTGGAATACATTTTAGAATAAGCTTTTCATTCTCATCATCTGATAGGGAGTCCTCCTTTAAGAGAGAGGAAAAATACCTCTTAGTCTTTTCTAAAATATCCCTAAAAGAAGAGAGCAGGGCACCCTTTGAATTCACAAGAGAGGTAATTAGGTTACCATTATAGTGATCCTTAACTGAGTTATAAAATAAGGTTGTGTTCCTATCCCCTTCCTGAAGCCAATCTACTCGAGATTTTTGTTTCCAAAAAATTTCTTCCCTTAGTTACCATTTAGCAAGGTCTTTCGGAGCCTCAAATTCCTCAGCAAGAAGCTCCTTCATGAATACCTGGTATCTAATAATTCTTGAAGCTTCTTCCATCCTCCTAAGATCTTCCAGCTTAGCCAAGGAAAGGTTCCCAAAATTTAGTCTATTCCATCTCTTCAATTTAAGTTTTACAAATTGTAGTCTCTTCATAAAGGAATACATAGTGGTGCCATGAGGAGGTTTGCTAGTGGTCTACCAACCTCGCATGAAATCATGAAGCTTAGGATCATGAATCCACATAAGTTGAAACTTAAAGGAGGGATTCTTTTTTAGCCCTAACTCCAAAGCAAAGAGTTTGATAGGCCAATGATCAGATCCCCTACCCTCCAAAATCATAGAACTAGCACTTTTATTATTACCCATACAATAACTGGATATCAAAAACCTATATAGTCTCTTTGAGATGGAAGATTCCCACACCTTATATTGTGCCAAGTAAAGATACCATTATATGTCTTGATGTCAACCAAGTTTAGGGCCTGGATATGAGCACTAAATATAGAAGAAGAAGGCTCGATATGGTCCACCCCACCATGTTTCTCCTCCAGACAAGTGATAGAGTTGAAGTATCCAACAAAAATCGATGGGTACAGGGGAACCAAACTTCTCACAAAGAAAATGTGCTCCCAAAATTTCACTTTACCATTGTAATAAATAGGAGCATACAAATTTGTAAGTAGGATGGTTTCACAAAATTTATTATCATGCCTCACCATCAAAATACACGATCTGCTAGAAATCCAAGTAAGATGGGATATCTTAATCGGATCCCATAAACAAGTGATGCCACCAACATATCCACATGCACCAATACACTGGAATTACCCCCTTATCCACAATTTGGGAGCAATATTGAACATACTATCAATAGCCAATTTAGTCTTTTGAATAAACACCACATTCGGAGAATGCACACGAACCAAATCATGAACAACTTTTTGTTTGGGGATGTTTTTCAACCCCCTTACATTCCATGAGAGGATAATAATTTTTAGGGGTTATAAAAATAGGAGTCCAATGTTCTCACCAATCCTGACTCCACAAAAGTCTCCCCCATTAACTTAATTTTATCCTATTCCTTCTTTCGACCTACCTTCATATTCTTATCCATTTTTTTTTTAATTATTTCTGCTGGAATCCCAACACCATAGGATTTTTGTAATCCAAGGATGACTGCATCAGTTCTTGAGTAGGAGAGAGCATAACTAAATCTATACCACTTTTTAAAATAGTTTCCCTTATAGGGATAGACCCAACCATTTCCTCTATACTCAAATCAAAAGCCCTTTGTTCTTCATTTAAACCCCCTATATATGATTCCTTAAGTTCCCCCTCAAGAAGAGACATCTGATTTGGCCTTGTTATATTTACATTAGGTATCGAAATTTAAGGTATCTCCATGCACTAATCAAGATCACATAATATTTCAAAATGGTTGAGTAGAGCATCTGGTTGGCTATCCTTAAGGTCTTTGTTCGCCCTTCTTCCTCCGTTTTAGTATTTTACTAGAACAAAACCTTCCTTATACCATTCCCCTTCCTTTATCGGGGCTTTTCCTTTATCCAAAATTTGTCCAAACTAAGAGGGCCCAGGATTTGAAGCCACAAGCGGGATAAACTTAGGGCATTTTCTTTGCAAGTGGCCATATTCACGGTAAATCCAAAAATGAAATGGAAGAGCTTTATAGTCAAGTTTTTGAACCCATGTAGTTGATCCAAATTGTATTTCAATAGAATATGGAATAGGATTATTTAAGTAAATTTCAACACAAATACGAGCAACAATTATTACCTTTTTATCCATTGTCTATCACGATGGTCCAATCGGATTCCCAAGCAGAAGGACAATCTTATGCAAGATATCAGTTCTCCAAAATTCCAACGGGAGCCATGGAAGTCACACCCATACTAGAACCCATGATGGTCGCTCCTCTGATGGGTTGAAACCCACATGCTAGGGTTTAATAAAGAGTCCCACTTGGTTATAGAAATAATGACCCCCTTCAAATGCTTTGTTATGATCTGCAATACAAGATAAAACCACCATAAAATAGTTGTTCGCACTCAAGATCACCTCCACATCACCTTCAAGATTCCAATTCTTCATGACCCAATCCTCCAAAAAGGGGAGATAAATTTGGATTCCCAAATATTTTCCAATAAGGGTATGTTTGGTTTGATACTCCACATCTTCTACCATCGAGTCTGGTTGAACCACTAGAATTGGCCTGGTTTCACATCGTTCCAAACATCCATTGTTATTTAACAAGCGGTTCTCGACATGCAATAGAAAATCTTGTTCCTTATATTCATTTTCAGATGAAAAAACATCATGACCATGCACTCTCTATGCTAGACCTGATGCCATCACGACATTCCTCCAATTTTTTAGACCTCCTCCAAAAACTGCTACCATCCCCGCAGAACTTTTTTCAACTTATAAATAATTTTATTTTAATATTTATCACCTATTTTAATTGTAATCATGATTGTCTATTTAAAAATTCTTGACTCAAATTTATAATTTTGTTCCTTAAAAATCCTCAAAATATGAACATATGGGGCAATTTAATTTGAAAAATGATTTTTTTGAATGATGGTAGCATCCCAGTCTCATCAATAATTTTATTGAAAGTGGGTTATTCTATCTTGGTGATCATTTCTAAAGGTGCAACCAAATTATGTCTCCCTTTCAACCAATATCAAGTACCCACTATCTTATTTGGTGACTTAGTTTTATGTTTGAATTCATTAACAATAGATCCCTTTTCAAAGGAACTTGTTTCAATCCTCCTCCATGGAAAATATCGTCACCCCATTTCAAAATTCATCATCGAATCAATTAAAGGACTAATACTAATATATTTTAGCAAGAGTCTTAACAAAATAAAAATGAGGGATTATGAGAACAGAGATATTGGCTCCATAGAATATGGTCTTGGTGTTAATCATGTAATATTTCACTAGGATAATATTATTGTCCCCCTTAGAAGCTTTCATTTACCATTTCCAAATTATTTGATGGATATAAAGGCTATTAGTATCCTTGAATACTTGATGAGATCAATAAAAATATCAATTTAAATAATCAAAGATAACTCATTGACCCACCTGAATCACCAGTGTCTCCATCTAATTTTGTAGAACCATGTTCTATAGAAGAAGTCATAGAAAGCTGAAATTACAACTATTAGTATCCTACAAGGTCCTATCGAAGTTGGTACGAAACATGATAGTCCCTGGTAGATTTTTGTAAGTGTTTAAGGGATAAATAAATCCTCTATTAATATAGACAAATCCATGAAGAACACAAGATTATACTAAGAGGGGGGGTGAACAATATAATACCACTTTTTATTTTTCTTTCCCAATTAATATTATGCAATGTATCAATAGCAATATCAACAATAGTAATCAAATCAATGCATAAATAACCACACACAATAGAGACACCAATTTAATGTGGTTCACCCAATGTGGGCTACTCCACAAAGAAAATATTTCACTAAAATTTTCTCAATCAATCTCTTTGGAATCCATTTCCTATTAAAAAATTTATGTACCTCTGTCCAAAGGAGACACTAATTCCCTGATCAAGTTTGTGGATATCTATCCACAAGAGAAATCCTTTCTCCTTAGCCTTTTTTGGTGATATTTTAGAAGAACTATTGCCTCCACTACACTAGCTAATGGATCTCTATCCACTGAAGAGTTTTGTCGTCACTCAAAAGACCTATCCTCACTGCCCTAGCTAATGGATATCTATACACTAGATACTATTATCCTCTATACTCTATCACCTCCAAAGCTTACTCTTACCTCTATCAAATCTATACTAAATACAGTCCTTCAATATAGCACAAATCTACTCATTATCTATCTCTAGTCTGGCACAAACCTGTCCTCAAAGCTACACCAAACTCTATCCTCAAATCTACACTAAACACAATCCTTTAGCCTAGCACAAATATATCCTCAATATTTATCCTCTTATCTATACTAAACACAGTCCTTCGGTCTAGCACAAATATGTCCTCAATATCTATCCTCAAGCCTTAACACAAATATTGACTTAATCACAAATCAACTCTACTAGATTTACCCCAAACCTTAACTCAAGGTTTGAAAAAATCAATCAATCAACTTTGCTTTAAATTATTCTCAAAGACTTGTCTCAAATATGCCTTATAAGCTACCACAAAATCTCACACTAATCTATCCACAATTCCTCTTTATAAATTATCCAAATCTTCTCAACAAGTCCTCACTAGAACTTGTCCAAATATGCTCAACAAGTCCTCACTAGAACTTGTCCAAATATGCTCTCAATATCTGTCCTCAAATTGTATTGTAAGCTTCCACAAAAGCTCACACAAATCTATCCACAAGTATTTTCAAACACTTACCTCAAATATGCTCAACAAGTCCTCATTAGAACTTGTCCAATCTCATATAAACATATAGGGAATTGTTAGAGACTCAATATGCTTCACACTCACAACAATGCTCAAATACTTTCACTCTATCACTCTTTATTTTTACCACAAAAACATATAGATATTTTTTAGAGACTTAATATGTTTCACACTCAATCACTCTCAATATCTTTCTCAATTCAATTTAGAATATAAAGCAATTTTTTTCACATAACTTGAATTATCACTTCAATACATCCACTTGACTAAGCTTAAACACTTTTACTTAACCAATTACCTCAACAATGTTAGAATATATTTCAATATTTCATTTTTTAATTAATTCAATCATAACAATCTTATATTTTTAGATTGATTAATATTAGGCTAGTTTTTATTTGTTACAACTCCACCTATATTTGTCTAGGGTGGTTCCACAACCTCCGGGCTAATCTTGGCCCTATTGTTTGTATCTATACTTCATAAAATTAATCAAATGTGTTCCGCTTCTCACATGGTATCAGAGAAAATGCCACTCTCTCCACAACTTTCATTATTTTAAATGATCTCATAGTAGCATTAAGAATCGCCGCTCTGGAGGCACAACTTGGGAGTTTGAGAAATTTTTTTTCTCAAAATTTGATAGGCTAGGGAGGTTGAGAATTTTTTTTTAATTTCTTCTTTTTTTCATTGAAATTTTTTTTCAACCATTCGATCGAAGAGGTGAAGCGTTCGACAGAAGTTAAAACAGGATCTAAGGTCGAAAGAGGAGATCGAAAGGGAAAATATCGACTGTACAGTCGACAATAAAAAGGGCCTACATGTCATGGGAGCCAACACTGTAGCTGCCCCATGACCCTCTCGGGTGAGAGCCTCTCCTCGAGAAGAGATACTCCATTGTGGAGTAAAGGGTCTAATAAAACCTTCTAAGATTGCCCTTCCCATTCATGTGGGATAAAATACATCGAAGCCTCTAGAAAAATTAAATCAAACCAACACAACACATCATTTTCTTCTCTATCACCTGTGAACGACGTCAAACCGGTATTGCATCTCCTATTTTTCGTTAACTATGGTTACAGTGCCTTCGAAGGAGGAGTGTTTTTTTTGAAGGTAGAGGCCAATCGAAGAACATTGGTTGGATCCAAATTTGATCCAAGTCCTCCAAAACCCTCCAATACTGATTTTATTCACACACCAGGCGTCAAAGATAGACATCGAGCTAGATTGTTCTCCCTTGTTCTACATTTTTTAAAGATTTTAATTGGTCTAAATGCTATTGCACAGGGTAAACGAGCTCAGAGAGCTTTGATTTGAGTGATTTAGCTAGGTTTTTTGGCTCACTATGATCCTGCCACATCTCAGCCACCAGCACACCACCACCACAGTGCCTCCTCTATGCAACTCTTGAGCTGTCGATGGCTCCGCTCGAGCAGCGCCACCTGCACTTTGCTCGAACGATGGTGGAGGAGGGAGCATCGCTGCGAAAGGCTTTATAGCTTCGAACGTAGTTTAAGGCAAAGGCCGTCGAGTATTAATCTTGGATTAGCCCACTGGGTTACTAGTTGTGATCCAAGTGGTAAGGGCTCTGGGAGCCCTCAGGTCATAGGTTCGAGTCTCGTCGACCCCCCCATGCACAAAGGTATAAATTTTTTTTAAAGTTTTTTTTCTTAATTCTTTAATTTTTATTTAAATTAAATGCAACTTTAATTTTATTTAAATAGTTTTTTAAAGGTTATTTTTTTGAGTAATCTTTTTTTTACTATGAAAATTAAAAGTTATTTTTTTTAACTATTCATTATAAAAGAATATTTGAAAAATTCTTTATAAAAGAAAATTTTAAAGGGGGGAGTGTTTTTTTTGACAAATCAAGGGGGGATTGGGAGTGATTTTTTCTCAAAATATTGAAGGGAAAATAGTGAGCAATTTGTTTTCAAGCATTTCTTCAAGAAAATTGGCAAAACTTGTAATAGGTGCATTCTCGGTGGTAACCGACACCTAGGGTCATTTTTTATGCTTTAATGTTGTATGGATGCTTTCATTTTTCAGCATTTACTTCTAAAGCATAAAGCATAAAAATAAATTAAAAATAAAAAAATAAACCCATATTTTTCTACAAATTCACATTCAGCAGAGAGATACAGAAAGTGTCTATTTCCTTTGCTATTGTTTCACTCCATCCACTACCCCAATCACTCTCGGTTTTAGTCTTAAATCCAAACGAAATTTTAGATATCGAAAGTTTTTAGGGGAAGTTATGCCCCACGCATGTGTATTGAAGGCTTTCTAAGGTCGATGCCATCAATGAGGTGATTCCATTTTAGTATCGCCTAAGTACCACATATCGTATAATCATTAAAATTATCTATATTCTCCCTCACGTAAGGGCGAGTAATTTTTTTGGTTTTTCAAAATACCTATAGTATCCCTCACATAAGGGTGGGTATTTTATATGATATAATGCCATGGAATTATGGTATATCGAAGGGGCGACAATTTGGTGTTATAAGGAACCTTCACAATGTTTAGAAAACTAATGACTGATGCTCATTAGTTATTGAAAGGTCCAAATTATACACCATAGAAAAATAAAATGAAGGCAATCCTAGATATGGATGATCTTTGGGAGATTTTTTCTGAAACAAAAGTAAGACCTTCATCTATAGCTGGAGAAAAAACTCTAACTGCTGATCAGAAAGACTTTGACAAGAAATATAGCAAAGAAAAGGTGCTCACTTTACTTGTTATTTTTGATGAATTTCAACCTCATATTGCTGACTGTGGAAATAGTAAAGCAGCATGCGATGACCTTAAAACTATATATGAAGGGAATAATTACTCCACCATTCTATTCCTTCAGTCTCAGTTACATATTCTAAGCATGAAACAAGGAGAGACGGTTGAAAACTTTCTTTGTAGAGTGTTTGAGATGAAAGGAAAATTGAATTCCTTAGCAGCACTAGTTGATGATAAGATCCTTACCTCAATGGTAATGAGAGCTCTTCTGGATTCTTTTAGAGTGTTTATTACCTCCATTCATGTATCACAGAGACAAGTTACCTATGTTGAGTTGGTAAATACGCTTCAAGAAGAGGAGGTACGCCAACTACAGCGAGATGATTCTTCTAACACTGCCCTATACACCAACAAGAATTGGAAAACAAGAAGGGTAATTTTTAGAAGGGAGGTAGTTCTCAAAAGGATTAAAAATGGAAACAAACTCAAGCTCAACAGAAAAAGAGATATTGCAAGATATGTGACAAAGAAGGTCATGATACAAACAGATGTTGGCATAAGAATAAACAATCAAAACATAAAGGCCAGAACAAACCATAAAATAAAAAACAACGACACGTGAATGTTATTGTTGAAGAATATGACATGGATTCTGAGAGAGCACACAAAGTGCTCATGACTACCACAATATCTAAGCAGACAGATCCTATTTGGTATGTCGATTCTGGAGCCAGTAAGCACATTTCTAGTGATAAATCATGGTTTGAGTCTTTTGAGGCCAAAGAAGGTAAACCTGTCACTATTATTTATGATGAAACCCACAAGGTTCAGGGATAAGGAATAGTCTCTATTACTCTTCCTGATGGCAAGTGCCAGATTGAGAAGGTTCTCTATGCTCTAGGATTGATGAACAACTTGTTGTCAGTCACACAAATTTTGGACAAAAATATGGTTGTAAACTTTAGTGTTGAGGGGGGCAAGAAGTTTTGTTCTATCACCATGAGGGGTAAGAACATTGCAACCACTTCATATAAACATAGCTTATTTAACCTAGATACTATCTCTTCTGTAGATATAGCCATGATTGTCTGTACAAAGGAGGCAAATTCCCTATGGCACAAGAGATATGGACATATGAGTTGTGGTTACTTACTTGAGTTAAGTAAGTATGAAATGGTAAAGGGTCTTCCTTCCCTTTCTACCACATTGCTAGTTTGCTCTGACTAGTTGGAAGGAAAGCAACATAGAGTGCCTTTTGAAAGGAGATCTACATAAGAAAAGAAACCTCTAGAGTTGGTTCATGCTAATGCAGTACTTTAAGTCCCAAAATTTGTGGGGTTAATAGGTATTTTTAGTTATTCATGGATGATTACTCATGAAATATGTGGGTATTCTTTCTTCAACTAAAATCTGAAGCATTTGGATTTTTTTAGAAATTCAAGAAATCTGTTGAAAAGGACTCAGGGACTTCTATCAAGACCCTCCACTTATATCGAGGGGAGAGTTCACTTCTAAAGAATTTTTTGAGTTCTTGACTTAAATTGGGATCACACGATAGTTGAATAATGCTTATAATCCTTAGCAAAATGGTGTTGCTAAAATGAGGAACCATTCCATCATGGAAATGGTTCATCACATGCTCATAGGAGCTAGTATTGGGCAACAATATTGGGCAGAATAAGTCACCATAGTAGTATATTTGTTGAATAGGGCACCCACTAAGGCCCTACAAGGAATGACTCCATAGGAAGCATGGAGTGGCATAAAACCCTCCATATCTCATCTATGAATTTTTGGTTATAAAGAATTCATGCACATATCAAAAAAAAAGAGGAAGAAGCTAGATGAGAAGACACTAAAGTGCATTCTTCTTGGGTATGATGAGCACTCCAAGGATTATTGATTGATTGATCCCTTAACCAAGAAGATACACATCAGTAGATATTTAGTTTTTTATGAGCCTTTCACATCAAAAAACACATCAGATGTATACCTAGACCTTGTGGAAACTAAGGTTGAGAAGTCTCCTTCATCCAAGGTTGGAGGTCCTTCTTCATATTCTTCATATTCATAGAAGAAGAATCCAAAGTGGTATACAAGTATGATTAGAGACTCTAATATATCCACAACACTAGATTTGACATTGGATAGGCCTTGTACTCACAACATGGCTCGATAGGAGAATGCTACAATAGAGATTACTAGGGTTGATGATTTGTGTCAGTATTTTGAGGAAATTTCTATAGATCTAGAGAGAGATACATAATATATGGATATTGATGATGACAATGTGTTTATATCCTCAATATATGAACTTGAACCTACATCAGTACGATATGATTTTGGTGAGCCTTAGTGGAAGGCCACTATGGATGTTGGGTATAAGTCCCTAATGAAAAACAAAACTTGAAATCCTGTCAATCTACCATACAAAAATAAACCCATAGGCTACAAATGGGTGTATAAAGTCAAGTATAAGGCATATAGAATAATAGATAATCATAAGGCCTGACATGTTGTAAAGGGCTATGCTCAAAGAGCATATATTGACTACGAGGAAACTTTTGCACCTACTGCTCGGATGACAACCATTCGAGTTCTTTATGCTATGACAGAATAGTATGAGTGGAAAGTGCACCCAAATGGATTTCAAGAGTTCCTTTCTAAATGGTGATCTCTAAGATAAAGTCTACATGACTCAAACAAAAGGATTTGAAGTGGAAGTCCAACAACAAAAAGTTTACAAATTGGTCAAATCCTTATATGGTTTGAAATAGGCCCCTCGGGCTTGGTACATAAAAATGGATAATCACCTATTGTAGCATGGATTTAAGATATGTTTGTCGGATGCAAACCTCTATTTCAAGAAGAAAGGCTCTGAAATAGTGTTGATTGTACTCTATGTTGATGATCTGCTCATAACAGGGAGATAAAAAATAATGATCCCTTCTGTAAAATAGGATTTGAGTGAATCTTTTGAAATGATAGATCTCATACTTCTCCATTCATCGTCTTGCCCTAAAATTGAACCATAGGGAGCACTACATCAAAGTGTCCCCGTAAAAAATATGCCAAGACACTACTAGAAAAATATTGCATGATTGACTGCAAGCTGATGGCAACACTAATGGAAATAGGTCTTTAGTTATTGTGATATAACAAATCACCTCAGGTAGATGCTACTCTCTATCATCACTAATTGGGAGTCTCATATATCTGACCAACACTAGGCCATATATCGTATTTGCTATCAATTATCTTTCGAGGTTCATGCAAGAACTGAAGACTACACACTGGAAAGTAGCAAAGCGAGTTCTTCACTATTTTCATGGCACAATGGAATATGGCCTAGAATATAAGAACAACAAATTCTTCTTATAGGGATACATAGAATCTGACTATGTCGGATCATTTGATGATCGTAAATCAACTTCAAGATATTTGTTTCATCTTGGATATGGTCTTGTCTCTTGGAACAACAAGAAGAAATAGGTGGTTGCTATCTCATCAATAGAGGTAGAATACCAAATTGCACGTGAGGCTATGTGTGAAGTGATATGGTTGTATCACATCTTAAAAAGTATGGATCTTCCATCAAAATCTCCAATACACTTGTTCTGCGATAACATGGATGTTTTGAACCTTCTTATGAATCTAGTGCATCATGAACGAACCAAGCACATTGATACACAATGTCACTTTATTCAAGACGAAGTACCAAGGCACCACATTCAGCTTCAGCACATATCCACCAATGCTCAAGTTGCAGATATATTCACTAAGGCACTTCCACGTGTCAAATTTGAATTGTTTTGCAATTCTCTATGTATTTCAAAATAATGGGGGATGCTAGTATATCTAGTAGTTACATGTTTCCTAAAATATTGTAATAAGGTGGTATGTTAGAATATATTTCAATATTTCATTTGTTAATTAATTAAATCGTAACAATCTTATATTGTTAGATTGATTAATATTAGGCTAGTTGTTATTTGTTACAACTCCGCCTATATTTGTCTCAGGTGGTTCCACAACCTCCAGGCTAATCCTGGAACTATTGTTTGCATTTATACTTCATCAAATTAATCAAATGTGTTCCACTTCTCACAAACAACAATTCTTATCAAGTAATCCTCACATAACAATGATACTCATGATATTTGCAAACCCTATTTCAAGTTCTTCACTCAACCAATCACTTCAACAACAATGCTTATCAAGTAATCCTCATATAATAATTACACTCATGATATTTACAAAACCTAATCCAATATTTAAACTCAAAAACATGGGATCTCAATCACCCAACTATGAAGCATGAATTCACTCACTCAAATCTCCAACAATTCTTATCAAACAAAGTTTATAACATTTACTTCCAAATCATAAAACTCAATAAACCAACAAAGAAAAACTTAACTAAGTACTTTTCACTCCAATATTATTTTTAGAAAACCTCAACCAATCAATTACTTCAACCAAGGAATAATGTGCTCATATATTCTACTTGATGTATAAGTACCCTTCAAAACATATTTCAATCACAATTTCCTTCTTTGCCAATTTCAATAGTTAGATGACAAAATATCACACTAACACTCTCTCAAAATATTTCCCAATTACAAAAATAATCAAACTCAATTACACCTTATTACTCCTTCTTTGAAATAAGCATTCACCAACACACATTCATAAAAAGATAATATTTTGCATACACCTTATTATTCCAACCTTAGAGCAATATTCATCAATACACATAAGAAATAAAAAGAACTTTATTTATTCCTTATTACTCCAACTTTATAACTCAAATCTTCGAAAATAAAATAAAATATTTAATCTTTAAAATCCTTATATCTCCCTTAGAAACCTTAGCCAATATTTATTTATCACAAACCAAGCACCTTCGAAATTACACAACCTTAGCACAAAATACATGGTGCATACTTTGCAAGCAAAAAGTCACCACGGGTTTTGAACGTGTGACCACTCCTCCACCAAGTGCCTTACCAAGGTGCTAGCCTACCATGTGAGCTAGGAACTCCCATGGAGAAGGGAAGGTGCAAGTCTCCATTTATCCCTTGTTCAACACTGCTTAAAAATAAAATACCTCTCACTCCTTGTAAAATAAACCTGATAGAATTCAAACCCTGCATGCCTTGCCTACCACACAACTTAGTTTGTCCACTGTTTCCACCTATGATACACAATGTTGTGCATGGTACAATGAGCTTCACTCCTATTTTTTCACTTTCTACCACTAGAAACCCTTAAAAATGTGGAAGTTCTCAACCTCCTTATGCATTACACTTTAGGCCTTAGGGAAATTCAATTGATTGCATTAGGTATTTAAGGCAAATATTTTTGCCATTATTTCTACACGATGCATCTTGTGCCATAAAAATCAATGGTTGAATTGAATATGAAATTCGATTTTTGAATTTAATAACTAACCTTAGGGTTATGTAAAATAACCATAAATTAACATATAATTAATATTAAAATTAATTTATAATTAATTTAAATAACTTATAAGTTAAGTAAATTAATCAATAAATTAATTTATAATAAAATAAAATTTATTAGTTTATAATTAATTTAAACTTCCCTCTATAATATTATAAAGAAATATTATACTATTATTTTCTTGGGATTCTTCTTTGCACTTTGGACCACATCTGACTACCTAGAACTGGGTCTTGACCAACTAGAAGTGAAATCTTATTTCTACACTAATTGCAGAATTACTTCTCCTTGCACTACTCATTGAAACTGAATTTCAACTTCAATGATCATTCACTCTTGACATCAATGACAACTCATCTACTCAAAATGTCCAACAATCCAAAGGGAAAACCATTCTAGATACTACTCCATTGTTAGTCAAAACTTAACCCTAATGATGCTCAACTAGATTTAAATCATCAATAAGAAAAGGTAAATTTCCATCAAGGGTGATAAGGAGTCTTTAGATGGCTCTCCTAGTTAGCTCAAAATTCCTAAGATAGAAGGAGATACCACCAAGCCCATATCAGGACCAACACAAAATCATCTATCATCCTAGTTAACATGTTGCATAATATATCCATGGCATTTAATACAACATAGATCATCCTTAAACAAGCTATTATAATGGTGAATGCTATTGTACCCATGCAGAAAGCATACACCTAACAAACTAATGCACCAATTGATATCAAACATTAAGTATAAAAAAATATTGATAATAATAAATTAAGCACAAAATAGGGTTTCCTTTTATTAAACTTTGTCAAATCCAATTACATATACGTCTCTCTTAGGGATACTCAATATTGATACAATTACTACAATCTTGAAAATCCTCTAAATGAGGGGGTGGTGTAATTCACAGACTTTCTAATAGGACACGAACTGCTCCACGTCAATGATGACCTTCTTATCTCCTTGGAAGAGGCATTTTTTGCCTTGAATGCATTGACAATGGAGTCCTAAAAACCCTGCATTCAAGAAACAACAAGAAACAATTAAAAGTAAAGGATTCCTCTCTCGATGAGACTTTTAAAGGAATCTTGCATAAAACATGTCATGAAATAAAGACATATTTTAAAACTATCAATCTATGCAAGAAATGGTTAAATTTTCACAAATCATAAGAAAGAAGTAAATATCTAGCTATGAATCAATCTAATTAGCCATTAGAAATATTAAATGCACAAAAATAACAAGGAAACTAGTCTAATTGCCAAATGCTAATAAATGAAGGAAATATATCCTAAATATCTAATTCAACCATACAATTGTATCTAATAAAGTAAATCTAACTGAGATATATCTAAACAAATGCAAAGAAAGATAAAGATACTGCTAAAACAAAGGAAATTAGGGATCAAACCCTCACCATGTGTTTGAGGCATAGTGAGCACTATTAGCCACGATTGACAGTCATGGCTGAGTTGAAGATGTTCTTGCTCTACAAATTTGGGCTTGGGTCTCCAATTATCCTTGTTGAATTTATGATCAAGGTTCACCTCATTTTCCTATGTTAGATTACCCATGTGAATTTTCTAAACTGATGATGAAATTAGATTAGTTAAATTTATTGATTCTCAAGGACCTCTAGGACATTCATGGATTTGATTGCATCCATGATATCCAATTGGGTAACAAGAGTGTTCCTCTAAAAGGTAGCAAGTGAGACTACAATTTGACAAGGATTCATTGTGTTTCAACTTGATATTCTTCCAGAATTCTCCCCAATTTGTAGGGGGTCTTATAGCACATTTAAGTCATTGCTCTAGCTCCATCGAGAAGCCAAGAATATGAAACAAGTGGTTGGAGTAGTTGGAGGGAAATTTCTATAGGATTCCCCACCCAAAATTTATTTGGATTCATCTTCCAAGCCATTGTAACTAATTTTGGATCTAAAACTACTTTGATGCCATCCACAGATTTAAGGCACATCTAGAACTGTTAACCATGGGTGTCAGTCGTGGCTAAGGCTAAGTTAGCCAACTCTACCCAAATTGAGTGGTTAAAACCACTGCTTCACCATGGAACTATCCAATATCATTTATATGGTCTATTAGCATGTCCCATATGAGTAGTGACCTCGATATAATGTGTTTTAGGTGTCTACAGATGCCCCTTTTAAGATGCATTGTGATAATGAACAATGCTAAGAAAAAATAGACCTCCTAAAAGGATGTTGTAGGTTGAATGATGATCATTGATCTGATAAACATTAGATGTCCAGTCCTGCCAAAGGATACCCATATTAGAATCATTGCTTCCAATTAAGGTAAGGCTTAAATTTGAACAAGATTTTGCAAGCTCTAGTGGTGATCGGGTAGCTTCAATGCTAATATAGGCTTCTATGCCATATAGATCTGAAAGGAGGAGAGCTACTAACTTAAATGTCATAGTTGTTTTTTTTTCCAGCAAAGGGTAAGCTTATGATAGGCTTTGGCAATTATTCGTAATATGAACGTAATTTGATAAGATCGAGGGATCTACAATCACGATATCTTCTATTGAATTTTATTATGAATATGATATAATGACTACCCCCCTCAAGCAACGAGTCGATGAGGGTAATTACAATTAATAAAGTGATGATTCATTTTACCACAATGATTTATCTAAACAATTCAAGGTGTTAGCACTTTGATTACTTGGCAAGGCTTAAATCAGCCATAATTGCAACTATTAATAGTAATTGTACATATCTATCTCATGGAGAAGTCTGACAATTATGGCCTTCTTAGATAATTGAAATGATAGCAATTGCAATTAAGCTTGTGTTGAATCATAATGTTTGATGATTTGCTAAAAAATATCATAAAATAATTGAGATGAATATTTTTTTCCCATGGAGTAGTATGATCATCTAGGCCTTCTTAGGGATTTAAGTTAAGCATATAAATTCCATGATGACTAATTTACCCCAAATGACCTTATGGTAATTTTATTATCTTGTTGGATTGCATGGATCGCATGTCACTGCAATCGTCAAGTGTATAGGGTAAATAATTTAATACGAGGTGCATTTGAATTTTGATTTATTCAATTTTTTTTGGTTATTTTCTAAAAATTTTAGGGTACTATCCCATTATATATTTTTTATTTTGCATTTTTAAGCCCCTCATGGTTGAATTTTGAGGGCATTTATTGTTTTATGCTAGTTGGGCATGCTAGACACAACTAGTTTTGACAATTTCCTTAGCTACGGATAGGACACATGATTGACAAACCCTAATTATGTGCCCATAGGTTCCAGTCATGGTCGAAGGTAAAATTGAAAATATAAAATAAAATCTGTCATTTTCAATTTCATTATTTTATTTTCCAACTTGCAAACTGAGATCTCTGAGAGGTGAGTTTTAAAAACTGATATGAAACGCTACCACAAAACTCTAAAAAACCCACATGGCAGGCCCGATGGACACATCCAGTAGTGGAAGAGTTGGTGTGACTCAAACTAGAGGGATAGGATAGTCTTCATCTTGACCCAAACACATAACATCCAATATAGAGAGGTCCACTGGTACCAGCTCTAGGAAAACCCATAGGGAGAGTGGAGGTGACAGAGGAGCCTCACATATTGGGGGCATAGGTGCTGTTTAGTACATATATTGATAGATGTTGTACCATTTTTGAGTGTAAGGTTGAGGACCTACATAATTGTAGCCTATGGGTATTTTGGATATATGCCAATGTAATTTTTTTTCCACACATATATATATGATCTAACTTTTATGAGACTCGTTATATGTGCAGATTTATTTGTTATATGTGTATGATATGCATATGGATGTAATTCTTATATGTTATATTTATTTGATGCTATATGATGTGATGTATGGATGACATGCACTAGCTAGATGATGTATGTATGACTAAATATTGTGATCTAGATGTATATATGGACTAATATGATGTATGCATATGGATGCATTATTTGATGTTAAATGCATGTTTAATTTACTATGCTTGTATGCATTTAATTTATGATGTTATGACATGATGAATTCCATGTATGTACTGCATAATTTTCATGATGATGATTTACTGTAAATGGACATGTATGCTTTAATCACTTAAAACATAATGTATGAATGCACTATGAGTTCAAAAATATAATGAATGACACCACATAATGTATAACAATCATAAACTATAATTGTTATATCTTATTATAAGAATTAATCAGTTGGACATTTATATGTGAGATGCAATGATGTATTGTTTCTCTTTATAAGGTTTTGTAAATTAAAATAATATGGATAACATAGTTAGTGGTCATTTAAATATCATTTTTGATATCCATCCAGTATCTAACCTATATTATGAACAATTATAATAAACAAACTCTCATAAAAGAATTTTATATTTGGTGATTGCTTGAAAATTGATTGTTGCTATTTGGAAATTTTTGAGGTTTTCCATGAAAATCAAACACCTTAGTTGACTTATCAAAAGTTGTATAATGACTATACTAGACTTCTGAAAAATAAATTTTTCATTCTGAAAGACCAAGCTATTCATTACCCTTGTGTGTGTAAATTAATATTTTATATAAGGCATAAGAATACCCTAGTGTCATATGAGATTCATTCAACCCATTTTTGTATTGGGGATCCTCAAATATCTATCTAATCCTAGGTTTGAACTCAGTCGGGCTAGACCACTAGGCGATCTAGGCCACCTGAAGCTAGATCATTTGTAAATTTCTTAGACCTACCCCAATGTCAGGCAGGATTCTTCCAACCCAATGTTGTATTGGGGATCACTCTATGGTTTTCAAGTAGTGATAATTCTAAGGATTCAAGATCACTCCCTTCTTTTCTTCAATTTATTCGGATACTTGCTCATACTTAGTGATAAAAATCAATGTTATTTTGTATTTTATTTTTATTTTTGTTTTTGTCTTTTTGAGCAAGGGATTTGAATTGATTTTGATTTTGGGATTTTTGTTCCTTTATTTGTAAGCAAAGGATTTATTTGGGTAGGGGTTAAAATTTTCCTCTTTCCAATGACCACTAGTATAGATCATTGCGCCTCATAAAATGAGCAAGTAACAAAAAATTTCACCTAAGGTGACTAGGACCACTTTGTAGTGTTCATATTTCCTTGACCTAGGTAGGATTGTTACATATTTTGATTAGTTATGGGATTCTGATATGCTAAGTGCTATCAAAATGGACCTCATATACAAAATAAAAGCAAGCTTTCTACTATTTGAGAAGACCACTAGGTATGGCTAAATGATCAAAAAATCCTAGTATATTCCTCATAGCAACAAAAGGGGTTGCATTGAGAAACACAATTACTCACAAGGTTGATGGACGATGATAATGCATAGATGCATGATTGAGATACAAATGTGGCATCATTTGTAAGATTGCAAATACAACCTATCATAATGTGAGTACGATGGATGGAAATGCCTAATGTAATGCAATTGAATGAATATAAGTGCAAACTGAAATGCATGATGCAAAATGAAATACGATATTTTTAGATTTTATTGCTTTTTTATTTTTATGGATTTTGAAACATTCCATAATTTTAAGTTTTGACTTATTATGTGTGGAACACCTTAATATGAAGAATGTTGAGAGGTTCAAGATCTTCAACACCTTTGAGCGATGTCAAGAGGTATGTTCCAGGTCTAATCTGCTCTAATATTATGTAAGGACATAATCAGTTAGCCATGAATTTATCTCGTAAGTGCAGTGGTAGGTTTGAGTTCTATTGATTCTCTTTTGGCACAACATCACCAGTCTTAAATTTCCTCGTGGACTTTACTATTGTAATATTATTTTAAGTATTATTGATAAATGCAGAGATGCTCAAGGGAATTTTATGCGATGTTCATCAAGAAGCATCAATTGATCTAGGTGATATTGCTACATAGTGTTGTCATCGATGAAATATTTCAATGTGACGTGCAATATTGGAATCTCCAACTATAGGGACATAATAGCCTTAATACCATATACTAGTGAAAATGGAGTTGCCCAAGTGGGAATCCAAATACTAGTCATGTAAGCCCATAACACAAGGGGTAGTTGAATGTGCCAATATTTTTGGTTTTCTTGTACCATAATTTTCAATATGGCTACCATTGTCTTGATTGAAGATTCAACTTACCAGTTTTCCTATGGATAATATGGAATTGCAAAATTGTGGTGTATATTGTACGTAGATATTAAAGCTCTTACAGTTTTTTTCTTGAATGACATTCCATTAGATGAGATCATATTGGATGGCATCCCCAAGTGACTAATGATATTTTGAAGTATGAAATTTACATTACATGCTCTATTCATTATTGTTAAAGGGATGGCTTCCACCCACTTAGTAAAATACTCAGTAGCTATTATAATAAATGTATGTCAACCCAATGATGGGGGAGAAATCTTACTGATTATATCCAAACCCAACTAAGAAAATGGTCAAGCCGATTGAATGGGATATAATACCTACGATGGCAAGTGCGTAAGATTAGCATGATTTTGATGTTTGATTTAATTCTTGAAATACATAGTGTAATCCTTCTCCATAGTGGGCCAATAATAACCTATTTTAAGGATGTGCTTGACAATGGCTATGCTACTAAAATGGCCACCACATGTACCATTGTGAGATTGCAAAATTGCCCAAGATGACTCTTGGGGCTCAAGAAAATAAAGTAGAACTCCATCATAACTTCTATGATACAATATATCTCCAATCAAGACATACTTTGTTGCTTTCTATTTGAATGTGCATTTTGTAACATGTGAAAATCCTTGCAGTATTAGACCAATATTTAGGAAGTCATGTAATTATGACATCCAATGTTTATAAGCTTCTACCTCGACTATCAAGATGACTTGCTTTCCTGGCATTCCATTGTGTACAAACGTAGACCGAGATACAACCTTGTGGTGAATGGTGGTGTCATTCCCCGTAGGACACTACAAGATCAAATACCCCCAAGACATCTTCTTGAGAAATTCTCTGGCTCTATAGGACCACTCATGGTTTGGTTCTATATGGATCATGTTTATTGATTCATTGTTATCAAAATCCACACATTGAATCATGACCTATGAGAGCGTCTTTACGTGAATGGTATGAAAGTCGATAGATGGATTATGAGGGATTAATAATCCCAAATATGTCATAGTGCATATGAATTTATTTTATGAATGAGGTATTTCCTCGATGTCATACCATTATAGCTAGGCTAGATATATGTCATAAATATCCTTGTAAGATTTTAATATGGGACACCTACATTGAAAAAGTCCCTTCACTTGATTGACTATAAGAAGGGAATCACCAAAGATGTTTAATCATTTAATATTCATGGTGATAGCTATTTGGAGACCCAAAATTAGGGCCTCATATTCAAAATTATTATTAGTACAAGGAAATTCTAGCTTAAACGACAAGGGCATTGGAGCACATTGTAGCATGAAAAAGACAATTCTTGCACCACGCCCTTTCTCACACTTCGAACCATTGAATAACATAGTCATATTACCTTTGTTATCTGGTTCTTCATGTTTGGGTACTTCTGATAATGTGAAGACTACATCATTAGGAAGCTCTATGGTGAGGGGCCTACTATTTTCAAGAGGTGCCTCAACTAGTTGATCAACTATGACCTATCCCATTATGGACTTTTGGTTGATGAATTCCAAATTGAATTCTATCAATAGCATGATCCACTTAACAGTATGTGTATTATGATATGTTTTGATCATCATATATTTCAAATTATTTTGTTTAGATATCATGTATATTGTATGAATTAACATATAGTGACACAAATTCTTTGTGGTGAACACTACTGCTAAACACAACTTCTCCACATATGAATATCTAAGCTCATAGATCACCAAGATGCGACTAATGTAATATATAGACTACTCTTTACCCTACACATTCATTTGGGCTAACATGGTTCCCAATGGAAAATTAGTAGCCAATATATATAGAAGAAAAGGCACATTTGGTCTTGGTGGATCTAGCACTGGTGACATTTCCAAGTATTGCTTGATCTTAGCAAAGGCTATTTAGCAGTCCTAGTACCAATTGAATAGGACTCCCTTGTGTAGTAGTCAATTTATTGGTTGATATTTATTCGATAATTGTGCAATAAATCACTTTATGGATACTACTTTGATTGGTAGGCTTATTAATTCCTTGATATTCATTGGGTCAACTTCAATGCATCATTTTGAAATGATGAATCCCAAGATCTTTCCTGAAGTTACACCAAATATGCACTTCTTAGAATTCAACATGAAATTATGCTCTATCAAGCGATTGAAGACCTTCCTCAGGACCTTTGCATGCTCAGAAAACAACAATGACTTTGCCAATAAATCATAGATATAATATTCTAATATTTTATGCATATAGTCATGAAAAATATATTCCATGGTTCACTTATATGTTGCACAAACATTTTTAAGGCCAAATGGCATAAATTTATAGTAGAATTTCTCCCATGGTGTTGTGAATGTGGTTTTGTGTTTATCTTCAACTTTAATGTAAATTTTATTTTAACCAAAACAAACCATCCATTAGGGAAAGCATCTCGTGACCTACAGTTGTGTCTACAAGAGCATCAATGTTGGGCAACAAAAATGAGTCCTTGGGTGGTGCCTTGTTGAGGTCTCTAAAATTTGTACAAATGTGATCATTCCATTAGGTTTTCCTATGTTTGATACCTATTCCAATTACTCTATGGATATAATTAATTCTACATCCAACAACTTTTTTAGCTCATATTTAACCATTAAAGTGACTTTTAGATGCATATTTTTGAGCTTCTACTTGACAAGTCTCTTAGCAAGATCTAGTGAAATTTTATGAGTAACCAATTTTGGATATAGACTGGGCATATTTTTGTATGTCCAAGCAAAAATATAAGTTCTCTCTTTCAATAGTGGGATGAGTGTGGCACACTCATCAGGAGATAGGCTCCCTCTAAATTTAACCTTGGATTAGTGGGATCATTGATGATATCCACATCGAAGGTCTCCTCTACTAACATATGTGATCCCTCCTAAAGTTAATGAGGCATGGGAATTAAGTGGATGTCATCAACTGGGTTTAAATATCCTACATCATAATTTCCCTCAACATGATAAACATCATGTACACAACTTGGCACAAAATGAAAAGGTTGCAATATTTCTTTTTTAGGGAAGAAATCTTCAGGCTCCAATGGTGAGTCGGTGTGGTATCAATCAATAGCATATACATTAAGATGCAATGTTTTAGATGGATCAGCTATATTGTAGAGTGGAATGGTCAGATCAATGGAGATCATATTAATGGAATGGATTAGATCATGCATGTAACTCTACATTGATATAATTTCCATCCCTGAGGTGTACTTTTTGGGATATGGGGATCTCTAGATCTGGTCTATCAATAAATTTTCATATGATATCACTAGGTTCAAGGATATCCATGTATGTTTGTGGATAAAGGAATACTAGATGATAGATCATATCCAAATCTGATGGTCTTCCTATGAGGAATGGACCAGGGTAGACTCATTGATACATCTCATCGATGGCAAACAGCTCATGACGATGTCATAGAAAGGGATGCCCAAGATAAGTTCTCTTGGTCTCAATATCATCATCACTATCATATATGAGTCCTTCTCCCCTACCCACTGGAATTGGGTGATTTGCAAGATGAGGCCCAAGGTAGGCCAATTCTATTATCTCTTCCTGGTCACTATCAACCATGAAGAATTTCTTAGTCTCACCCATTTGTTCCATGGGTAACATATGACATATTTAGAGGGCCTAAGTAGGTCAACTTAATTTTATCCTTATATTATTTGTTGTTTAAGCATAGTGCATTATCATCTATTCCAAAATTACAATCTGGTCCATCGCTTTTGACAATGGATATTGCTTGCATAGCCTTAGAAGCAACTTCCAATTCAGTATCTCTTGCTATACTCTGGTTTTGGATATACATACATGTGTTATTAGTAGCTTCACAACTTTAATTTTCCATGTCAGCCCTTGTATTATCTCCTTGATTTTCCTCTACTACAATGTTCTCATGATAGATCTCTGGTGGCACTTCCAAGACATAGGTTACCAATCTATTACCCATTCATAAGCCGAAAGGGTTAGGGTGATAACGATTCTAATCCACATAATCCCCTAATGTGAGGTTTAGATGGTCTAAATATGCTACTAGTAGCTCATTTCATCCTCAAATATAATAGCCCAAACCAAACCTATAATTTTCTAGCTCATATTGTGATTTGTAATGAGTTAAGTGCCCCTCCTCGAATAAGCCCAAACCGTAACCATACTAGTGGTAACGTTTGAAGTAGTGCAAGGTGAATTTAGGGTTGGATAGATAATCAATATTTTCCATGAATGGTTTATAATAATCCTCATATATGGGCATGTTATTGGCATATTGGTCAAGCCCTCCATACATAAAGTTTGTTTTGTTGGGTGGCACCCTCAATGGTACCACCATCCCCATGAGAAAGCGATGGGCTTATAGTCAGCCCATGTATTATGCAGTTTTGATAATTAACATGAATGTCATGTTCTACACAATGTACAATACTAACCCAGAGTTAAACCAATGCAAGAGTTAAACCAATGCAAGGTCACTGGCAGTGCCAATGACCCTAATTATGATGCAAGTGAGGTAGTTTAAGGTGCCTCCTCAACTAGGTTTGGAGTATCCTCCTCGTTCATGGTACTAGGACCCTCGACAGTTACTACTTTGGATTCTTGTTTTGACTCTTTGTTGCTCATAACTAACTTAATATTCTTATCATTATTAGGCACTTCAGATATTTTTAGTTTAGTTGAAGATATTGTAGTGTTCTCAAATAACTATAGTTCTATCATGGAAGGTCCCGCACAAAATTATTTGAGTTTACCCTCTATATGTATAATTGGCAATGCTGGTCATATATCCAGATGTATTGAAGGGAGAATGAAATACCTCAACAAATCAGCTAAGTTCACATACTTAAATGGTTCTTCATCATAAGATACCATGTGAACCTATCCCTCATGTATGTAATTTATACACTAATGTAATATCAAGGGAATGAAATGCATTTCTCTAATCCAAGGCCTTCCAAGAAGGATGTTATGCTGCATGGCACCTTCTATCACATGACACATCATAGGTATGGTCTTTAGTTCAACCTGAATTGGAAGAATTATCGTACCTACCGTTGAGCATAGTGCATCATTGAATGCTCTCAAGGTGAAAGAGGAAGGTATAATATGTGAATTGCGAAAATTTAGATATGTTAGTGCTTTGGTTGTAATTATGTTGATTGATGATATTTTATAAATCAAAACCCATTTGAATGATGTGTGGTTAACACATACAATGATATGTAGCGATAGGTCCACTATAACAGTTGAAACTGTCTTAATCTCATTATCATGAAATTGTATTATTGGTTCACTACACTGCTACACATGTCCCATGAAGTTTGTAAAAGCTTCAAGGTCTTGGTATTGAAATTAAATTGATATTAAAATATCCATTAGAATCTCCATATGCTTTGGAGACTACTAAATTGGTTCATAAATTAACAACTTTGTTGGAGTTTTGTATAGGCTTTGAAATAGACTATGCCTAATGATCACCACCAGTCTTGTTGGTGGGCCTAGAATATTTTGCATTGGCCTTTGTTGATGTGCAACATTCACCCTAATGGGAACTAGATGTGGATTTGGTCATTCATAACTCCCTTGTCTCATGAAAACATTAACCATGCCAATGAATCCTTGCATTGGCAGTTTGACCTGCACTTGATTTACATGGCCAACATTGTTCCTTGGTGGCTCATAATTTGGTAAGGGGTTCTTGAAGATCCCCATATTTTTTTTGTTAGGAAACTAAGGGTTTTCCATAGTTTGCTCACCTATTTCAATCATGTTTTGTACTAGATGTTTGAAACTCCAACATACTTCAATGTCATGTCCTTTCACCCTGTGGAAAGCATAGTATAAATCATCCCTATACCCCTTTGGCTTGGGATGATTAGCATATATCAATTTGATTTTTTGTAAGTGTATGGCCTTGGCCTCACACAACTGGTGGAATATCAAACTCGTCAATTTTGATAAAGGTGTGAACTAGTGAGGAGACTTTTATTCCTTATTCTTACCCTTATTGTTATTATTGCGTTGATCGTATTACATAGGAGGAGGTTGGGATTAATAATTTTATTGTTTCTCCTTATCCCTTTTTTGGAGGTTTAACACTATCTAGTTGACATGGGATGACTTGGTCTATTCCTTCTAATTGTGGGTGTTCTTTTTATTCCATTTCATCATATTCCTGAGTTTCAAGTTACCCTCCTGTAAATTGATATCCTCTATTACCTTACCTTGAACCAAGGCCTCCTCAAATGTTTGATACTATTGTAGTATAAGAGTAATGATATTTAATTGCATAACTCTTGGTAAAAATCCAAGTCATTTTGATAGTCAGAATGGAGAATGACAACTTGGCCATTATCTTTCTCCATATTTTGCCATAATCCATGATCGGCTCATAATCAAATTGTAAAAAAAGTAGCCATATAGGATAGATTGACCTTCTTCTTGATTTTTAAGGGGAAGCATTCAAGAAATGCATCAACCAACTATTTGAATTTGGTTATGCTATGTCATTTGAGTTGATTGAACCACTCTTGATCAAGGCCTAAGAGGGTTGTAATGAAGGTTCTCAACATTAGAGCATCATTGCTTTCAATCTAAAAGCATTTATCCATAAAGCTCATAACATGTTCCTAAGCATCCTCCTCATGTTGAAACTTATACAGCTTTAGCATCTCAAAATGCTTAGGATACTTTGGAATAGGTACCAAAGGCCATAAAGGTTTTTTATGAATCTTGGTCAAGGTAGGCTTCTGATAAGTTGTTCCTTGCTTTTCTATAGCTTGAATTTGTCTACCAAGGTCTGATAGGCCTTTGAAAATAGAATTTCCTCTTCTCTAAGAGGTCCAAGAGGAGTTTTTGGAGGTAAATTCTTCTTTAAATGATGTGGGGAAATGGGATCATCCTCCACACCTACTATGGAGATCTCAAGATATTCCTATTCTTGATCTTCTACCACTTCTTCTTCGTACTTTGTACATCCATGATGTTCCATTTCTTGGTGTTGCATCATGTTTTGGGTTGTGTGATGAGTACATTTTTCCATATGTTCAAGGTGCATATTGGGATGTGAAGCAGCTAATCTATAAATGTGCTCCCTATACTCACTCAGAGGGGGTCAATTGGCATGAACCAATTGCTTCTCTCACTCATATCGCTCCTTATGATCAAGGATGCATTGTTCACACATGCATTGCTTAAAAATACATTGCCTATGCAACCTCTACCTCTGATTATCCTATTTTTGAGGCACTCATGCTCTACATGAATGTCTTCCAATTAGTCTTGTAAGATCTTATGTCATTGCTCTAACACCAATTTCTGTGATCGATCCATAATATCGATCATATGCGATCTTTGGTGTACTCATTTTTTTTGAGCAACTTTATTGGTATAACCTCTGATAGAATTATTTTCCATACTATTGCCATTGTTTGTGTAGATGATATTTGCATTATGGTGTTATCTGTACTCTATTCCCACGTAAATCAATAGCACAACTATAGTGTGAGAATACTTAAAGCATCCTCCCAGATCTCTGATGGTCCTACGTGTTCTCTCACTATAGGAAATTTTAGAGTAATATTGTGCAAAAAAGGTTTTATACCCAAGCTACCCTAAGACTCTATATAGACCATCCAACTGTCTAGTGCACCATGGCTCATGTGGTGGTGTACCATTTACTCAAACCTTAGACATTTAAAATATGAACTTTCAAGGTTCATTGTTATTGGGAGTCATTGTGGGTCTACGCTATGAAGCAGGCCTTTCTTCCTGTCAAGAAATGGGTGGATTTTCTACTTGTCTATGTTGATCTAGCGGAGGCCATGAGCCACCCCTATCTTGAGTACGGATGGAAACCATTTTTTTTACTGTTCCTTCCTCGTACTCTTTAGAAGATCTAGTGGATACAAGAGATGTACGATCATGATAAATGCTCCCATACATGAAGGTCCCATGTTGGGATCTTTCATGTTCAGATCCATATCTTAAGGCATGTGCATTGCCTCCTCTAAGTGGGGTATACTTATGAGAACCCCCACACGTAGATTTATCCCATCTAATGCTCACTGAACATCATTCAAAATGATATTGTGATTGAGGGTTCTTCATGTTCTATTGTACATTGGGTGGATCTTTGAACTCAACCAATCCTATGATGATATCAACTTCTTCGTGTTTGCACCATGACATTATTTTATCTTGTATGTAAATTTTAAAGCACACAAAGCAAACAATGATGATTATATCTTTTAAATTTTTTTGTGAGCCCTAAATAATTTGATGTGTTTGAGATTTATTGAAAACTCTTAACTACTCTCATCATGTTTAAAATTGTTGATGATATACTCAATAGTTTAAGGATTTCACCTATATACTCATAGCTCGACAACTTGGATATGAACTCTAGGCCACATAATCCAACCTGTAATGTGTGGTAATGAAGTCCACACATGGTCAAGGAGAATAGGTCCTCCTGCTCCTCATATTTTTAACCCGTAGTCAGTGATATACCTCTCCAAAGAGAGATACATGTAAATTTTCCACAGGCTATGATGGTTATTGGATCCAGTGTTGGTTTAGTAACAAATAAATGAGGGAGTTGGGCCAATGGATGGAAATCACTACCATCATCGTTGAACCATAATAGTGGTTGGATGTGACTTCCAACTCACTAGAATTTAGATAGTACATGGTGTGTGTGGTTCTTTTACTTTAGCATAATAAAATGCATCAAAGAGAATTTGAATGATTTTCCTACATGCTAATTTTTAAAATAACGTTTATCTTTTAGAGAATTCACATCTATGCTAAATTATTTTTTAGATAATGAAAATTACTATGAATTAATGGCCTCTAATTGCGCCTCATGCATGCAAACTCAAAAATAATTGATCTAGACCACTGGAGACTAGGGTGGATTGAAATCAAAATTTTGTTGTTCCTAACAACGACTAGTAGAAATCTAAGAGAATCTAAGCATTCTCCATTTATGATTTATCTATGTTTTCTAATTAAAATGACTTTCTATTGCATTCAAAATATCAAAAACATAGATAAATACATAAAAACACAACAAAATTCATCCTACCTCAGATACAAGTCTGATGGAGAAAATGATATCTATGATTTTTCTATCCTCTACTAGCCATAGATATCAGGTGTCGCTAAAATGGTCACCCACAACTATCACATTTGGCTAAGAGTGTTAACCATGCCTATCAATCACGAAAAGTACCTACATTAAAAAAAAATATTCAAATATCAAAAACATCCATAAAATTTTATGGGTCCGGCCATTATCGTCATCTATACCCATGCAAAAAGCATACACCTAACTAACTAATGCATCAATTGATATCAAACATTAAGTATGCAAAAATATTGACAATAACGAATTAAGCAAAAAATGGGGTTTCCTTTTATTAAAATTCATCAAATCCAGTTACACATATGTCCCTCTTAGGGATACCCAACATTTATACAATTACTAAAATCTTGAAAACCCTCTAAACAAGGGGGTGGTGTAATTCGTAGACTTTCTATTAGGACATGAACTTCTCCATGTCAATGATGATATTCTTCTCTATTTGGAAGAGGTATTTTTTTCCATTAAGGTGTTGACAATGGAGTCCTGAAAACCCTGCATTCAAGAAATAATTAAAAGCAAAGCATACCTCTCTTCATGAGGCTTTTAAAGGAATATTGCATAAAACATGTCATGAAATCAAGAAATATTGTAAAATTATAATTCTATGTAAGAAATGGTAAAATTATCACAAAGCATAATAAAAAAGTAAATATATAGCTATGAATCAATCTAATTAGCCATTAGAAATGTTAAATGCATGAAAATAACAAGGAAACTAGTCTAATTGCCAAATGCTAAGAAATGAAGGAAATATATCCTAAATCTCTAATTCAACCGTACAATTGTATCTAAGAAAGTAAATCTAACTGAGATCTATCTAAACAAATGCAAAGAAAAATAAATATACTACTAAAACAAGGTAAATTAGGGATCAAACCCTCATCACATGTCTGAGGTGCAGTGAGAACTGTTAGCCATGATTGACAGTTGTGATTGAGCTAAAGATGTTCTTGCTCTAAAAATTTAGGCTTAGGTATCTAATTCTCCATGTTGAATTGAATATCAAAGGTTGCCTCAGTGTCCTATGATGGATTAGTGGCGTGAATTATCTGAGTTGTTGATGAAATTGGCTCAATTATATTTATTTAATATTCTAGACCTCTAGTACCTTCATGGCTTTGAATGCATCCATGATATCCAATTGGGCAACAAGAGTGTTCCTATCAAAGGTATCAAGTGAGACTAAAATTTGATAGGGCTTCACTATGTTTCAACTTGATATTATTCTAGACTTCTCCCCAATTTGAAGTGGGTCTTATAGAACAATGAAGGCTTTGCTCTAGCTTCATGGAGAAGCCAAGAACAAGAAATCGATAGTTGGAGTAGTTGGAGGGAAATTTCTAGAGGCTTCCCCACCCAAAAGTCATTTGGATTTATTGCCTAGGCCATTGTAACTGATTTTTGGTCCAAAACTACTTTGATGCTATCCATGGCTTTAAGGTGCAGCTAGAACTATTAGTCGTTCATGTCAACCATGGCTAAGGCTAAGTTAGCTAACTCTTCCTAAATTGAGTGGTTAAAACCATTGATTCACCTTGGATCTATCTAAGATAATTCATATGGTCTATTAGAATGTCCCATATGAGTAGTCACCTTGACATGATACGTTTTATGTGTCTACAACTATAAAATCTAGCATGAAGGAGAGCACCAAGACTATTGAGAATGTTTTAGTAAGTTCATCTAAAATGACTAAATAATTGATGCTTGTTGGCTGCCAATTTTTGTAGACACTAAAATCACCTCAATCCAATTAGATGACCAAGACAAAGTCTAATTGACATCATATGGTCCTCTCGGGCAACCCTCAAAGGTTACATAGTGGTCCTAACCACTTTTGGGAAGTTTTGAGCCATGTATTCATGGTATTCCCACCCTAGGATGGCCACATTTCATGGCCATCCCACCCATATATGGCCACCAAGAACCTTCTCTAGGTGGGATGGCCATGGCCTTAGACCATCAAAAATTCAAAGGAGGGACAAATAGAAACCAAAAACTACCATTTATCCTATCTATTCAAGCATGCAAGTATGAGAGCGCATAAATCTCATGCCAAATTGCAAATTGGAGGTTCAAAATGGAGATTCCTTCCCCCTCAAACACATGGCAACCTTTGGATAGATGGTGATACTTGCCTCGCATGCCCATTTGACCATATACCCTCTTGGGCTATAAAGTGGATTAATTCCACCCTATTTTAAATAGGATTCTTTGCAACATTTGCAATGCAGTGCTATCAAGATTTATCCCCAACATACTATGCATTTTTCCTTGATATCTCCATTGAGCGAAGGAGGTTTTCAAGTGATTATAAAATATGCAATATGTTTACAAAACCAACCCATTCGAGTGAATCAGATATCAATATTTGACAAAAATACCCCTATGAGTAGTTTAGACCCAATTGTAGAGGAATTAGTGGCAAAAACCACCATATTCGATGGCCATACCACCCTAGGATGACCCCCAAATGGTGACCATACTAAATGGATCATCCTAGTATGACCAAAAATTGGAGTATGATTTCTCTATAGTTCTTACATAGATATATTCTAGATTAGATTATGTACTCTTTGTTAAAAATTGGTACAATTTGGAGTTTTTTCACTTTTGTTATCATGATTTTTGTGTTTTGTAGGCCTGAATGGCTCACCCCAGGATGACCACAAATATGAGAATAATTTCCTTAATTTTTTTAATTATATCATTTACAGAGCACACAATATGCATGAATCTATGTTTTGGTAGCGTTTGGAGCAATTTTGAATAATCTATTGCACTTTTCCTCTTTC
This sequence comes from Wollemia nobilis, assembly GCA_028583015.1. Classification (NCBI taxonomy): domain Eukaryota; kingdom Viridiplantae; phylum Streptophyta; class Pinopsida; order Araucariales; family Araucariaceae; genus Wollemia; species Wollemia nobilis. The sequence continues at coordinate 23,273 of JAQPPZ010006079.1, read as the reverse complement.
TAGCTCATTGATGCATACACCTTCACAGTTTCATCTTAGTCCGCATATGCTATTAATTAATTTTAGTTTATTGTGTGTAGATATAGGTATCATAGTGCATTAGGAAGGAGTAGCAAGTTAGAATATATATATAACATATTACAATGACATTAGAAGCCAACTCTTCAATTGTGAGTGCGAGGAAGACACTACAAGCACACCTTGGATTTATGAAGGGATTTGATCCTTTTGAGTATTGTAATGAATTTATCAATTGAGAGCCCTCAAGGGGACATTTTGTAACCATATATTTTATATTTATATTAATATAAAGAGACCCACCCATTTATTTCATATACTTGTCATTTTATGCTTGCTTAAAGTGTTGCTTTCGTAGTGCTTAGATCAAGTAGAACAATAGATGCATCTCATTTACCCTTTCTATATGCATAATTTTTCTACTCTATAGTGGTGATTAGGGTGAGACCCCTATCCCATTTCATTTTTGCAATATTTGATCTTATTTGTGTGCTTTGAATGTTGCAGGTTTTGGTCATTCTAGCCTGAAATGACCCCTAATTTCCTAATTGGAACATCCAGGGATGGACACAACAACCATCCCAGGTAGGGACTGCCCTAAAATTTGTAGTCGTAAAACCCTAAGCTGACCACAAAATAAATGTTCCGCAACAAAAAATTCTAGAAACAACAAATTCTTAGGCTTTCAAGGTAAATACCTAGACAGTTACTTTGCATTTTCACTATTAAAAAAATCTTAAATTTAGTTTTTCTTGCTCCCTTTGTTTTATTGAAAGGTAGATCACACTTTCATTTAATCACAAGAATCACAAAAGGAAGAAAAACAAAAAAAATAACTAAGTAGAAATGCATTTGTATGGTTTGCTTGCTTGTAGCCTACCTAACAACTAGGTTGCCATATAGGATATACATTTTTTAGGATCCATTATCCATGCAATACTTCTAAAAGTGAAATTCTATTTTCTTGCATTTAGTGGATATTCATTGAGTGCTCTCTTGTTTTACTTTATTTAAGCATAAAAGTAACCACACACACCACATCACATTTTGAACACTAGTGAGTTGGATTTCATCACCAACCACTAGTAGAGACCAATGATGGTGGTTTTCATCTCCATACATTGGATCAAATCCTATGAACCCTATTTTTGCCAAGGCTAGCTCCAAGATCCATCATATTCTATTGTATATATCACGCATTTTTCTTCAAAGAGTTATATCGCTGACTATAGGTGAACTAGATAAGGAATGGTAGGACTTGTGGTCCCTAACTAGATATGGGCTTCATATCCATACTTTGGTGGGTTTACATGACCATAATTTCACTACCAATTATCGATCTATGAGTATATAGGTGAAATCCCTTTAACAAAATAATATCATCCAATAAAAGCAATTTAGAACATGTGCATATACTGAGAGGGGGGTAAAGAGTATAAGATAAAACTTTTTGCTTTTTAATCTATATGATATCATAAAAAATATTAAAGTAGTAAACATTACACAAAGCATCACATACATGAGAGACATTATTTAACGTGGTTCACCCAATGTGGGCTACTCCACAGAGAAAATATTCCTTATAAAATTTTCTCAATAAATTCTCTTGGGAATACTTTCTCTATTACAATGTTTATGGATCTTTGTCCAAAGGAGACACCAATCCCCTGATCAACTTTATGGAACTCTATCCATAAGAGAAATCCTTCTCCTCTTATTTGGTTTGTGATCCCCTTAGAAGACTACTACCTCGACTACACTGGCTTGTGAATCTCTCTCCACTGAAGACCCATGTCCTCGCTTAGAAGACCTCTATCCTCACTGCATTGGAAAATGGATCTCTATCCACTAGAGACTATTGTCCTCTGCTCTATCACTTCTAAATTTTTCTCTTTACTCGGTTATGTCTATGTCTAATATATTTACTGAACATTGTCCTCTACCTTGCACAATTTTCCCAATATCTATCTCAAATCTATACTAAATAGTGTCCATCATTATAGCACAAATATGCTCAATATTCATCTCAATTTTTCTCAACAAGTTCTCTCTAGAACTTGTCTAACCTGCTCAACAAGTCTTCACTAAGACTTACCTCAAATCTATCCATAAGTCTTCACCAAGACCTACCTCAAAACTACTTGTAAGCTTCCATTAAAGCTCACACAAATATGTCCTTAAGATTTTACCAAAGCTTACTGAAATCCGTCCTTAAGCCCACTCTAAGATTTACTCAAATAAGCTCACAAGATTTCACAAAAGTTGTTCAAATTAATTACAAAACTTGTATACAAAATCAACTCAATCTCTTCTAGAAAGCCTCTTCAATCACACAAACAAATTTCACTCAAAATTTTATTTGACTCTCAAAAGCATATAGAGAATTTTTAGAGACTCAATATGTTTCACACTCTTAATCACTCAATAACTTCCAAACTCTTTATAAATAATTTAATAAAACAAAATAATTTGATTCACAGAACTTGAACTATCACTCCAACAATTTCAATCAACTATGCTCAACCAACTTCACTCAATCAATCACTCAATGAAACACAAATTGCTTACAAACCCTAAATAAGTGTTTCACTTCACTTCCAAAAACTCACACTATGAATATCAATCCTTGACTCAAGATGATTCCTCATTCACATAACAATGATACTCATGTTATTTTACAAACCCTAATCATGCTCATGAAGGTTTAGTCAAATATTTCCAACAATTCTTATCATATAATCTTTTCACTTCAACTTAGCATTCATAAAATTCAACCCAACAGTATTTCACTCACAAGGAAGATATGCCCATACCTTTTTCTTTTTGGAGAAATGACCTAAAAACTTGTCTCAACATAATCAACCTATTTTCCAATCTCAATGGTTAGATATCAAAAATCTATCCTCAATATTTCATTCAAATGTTCCCTCAAAATATTTCACCATACAAAACATTAAATCTCAATTACACCTTATAATCTCCACTCTTCAAAATATTAGCAAAAATCAAACAATTCACTTCAACAATAAAATTTCATTATCCACCTTATTACTCCTCTCAAAAATTTAACATAATAAACCTTTATTTAAAATAAAATATAATTTCCTTTAAAACCTTATTACTCCTAAAATCATAATATAATATTTAATTTGATAAACCTTATATCTCCCTCTTAACTACCTTGCAAACCACCTTTAAAATATTAATACAATGACTTTGCGCAATTTTCTCAACAAAACCTTAATAAAATTTAATTTTTGGTGTGCATACCTTATTCTCTTTCCTCCTTAGAAAAATGCCCAAAGTGGGATTCAGACATCCCACATATCCTCTCCAAGTCCCTTAGTTCCTAGACATCGACTTCTTGGGCCATGTGCCCTCACATGAACCAAAGGTGTGCTATATCACCTTGAAACTCTGCCTTCCCACTTAGAAAAAGTGATACTCTCTTTCCTTAAAAAAAGAAGCATCTTCAAGGATCGAACACCTGACCTCGTGTTCCATGAACGCCTTACCGCAACCCCTGGCTACCACCTACACTACCTGTCTATTTAAAATATGATTTACACTCTGCTTTGCCTTAACCTTTCTCTTCCACCCAATAGCTTTTAAACACATGCGAATTGCTCTCCCTTTGGCGCTCAAAACTTTGGTCGCATAATCATTTTATCGCATGGATGCCTTCTAGCCAAATAACTTTGGCATATTTATATTATTTTTAATATTTGAATTATTTGAATTATAAAATTTGAATTATATATTTTGACTTTAGGCACCTTGAAAATATTATTATTTAATTTTAAATTTTAACCTTAGGGTTAAAATATTTAAAATTAAATAATTAAACCCTTAATCCACAAATCTATCATATTATTTTTTTTAGGAGATTTAAAATGCGATAACTCTTTCACATTTATTTTTCATAAACCCGAACTTTATACTTAAATATTATAATATTAAATATTATAATATTAAACCAGGTTCTTTGCATTTTTTGAAAAAACACCGAAGGATATTAATGAAACTTGAATTTCAACCTTACCAACAAAACTCGAACATGAATACCTAGATGAAAGTAGAATTGGTCATCATCTTCTTGACATCAATAAAAGCAAAACCTGCTCATATTTCCAATAATATCCCCCTTTGTAATTGATGGCAAATAATTTTCCTTTTACCATTTCCTTTACCTTTTTTAGTTCTACTCCCCTTGAGAAACTGCTCCCCCTGATAGAATGCTCTCCCCCTAACTCAAATATATTCCCTTTTGAAATCAATGGCAAAGGGTCACCTTTGCAGCTTGGGGCTAAGAATGAGACTCTTAGCTTAGCCCCTCCCCCACCTTGTCTTGAGATGGTTAATTTTGGGGTGGGAGTAGAACTACTCCTAAATTTTCTCAAAGATACTCAAAAGTCTCTATAGAAAGTGGCTTAGTGAAAATATCTGCAATCTATTGTTAGACATTTTGAGCTCATTTAGTTCTAATTGATGTCAAGGTGAGAAGTGTAGACACTAAAACAACACCAATTCAATTATGTGACAACAAGCATCGATCGCATTGACACAAATAGCCCCTAGGGCAGCCCCTAGAGATTAAATAGTGGTCCTAACCACTTACAAAATAATTTTGGAGGTTAGAGGTCAATTTGGCACCTTTTTGGCACCTTTATCTTTGCTCATCCCACCTAGGGATGAATACAAACTGGCATTCATCCCACCCAGGGACGAATAGCAGCATTCGCCCCAGGGTGAGGCGAATAGCAAGTTTGATTGGAAAAAAGTCAAACCTCGACAAGTCTTCCAGTTAACTGAGGCTTTAGGCCATGCAATTGTGAGGAATAGCTTTAAATCAAGGAGAGAGACTTCTGTCATGCATGTCTTTATTTTACAGACCTCATGCAAGGAGATTCTAAATCATGGAATTATCTTTTCTCTGAAAATAGGACAAACAACTCAAGTAGTGCCCTTGCATGCACAATTCAAATAGAGAGACCCTAGGTCTATAAATTGGTGAGTTTTCTCACCCAAAATATATACAGAGAAGGAGCATTTGAGCAACGAAGTGCTGCCAATTTACATACCTACTTGCGATTTGTGCCTTTCACATCCTTAATCTCTCATTCGAAAGGGAGGTTATTGGGTGATTATTGGAAGCATGAATCTGGACCCAAAACCCAATTTTTGGCCACAATATTCCACAAAATTTGTCAAAAACCTCCCATAAGAAGTTTTGTACCCATCCCAAGTGGATTGGTACCAAAACAGAGTCCCAAATGGTGGGTGTTCTGCCCCCGGGCGCCCCCCAAGCTATCATAGTCCTATTCGCCCCACCCCAGGATGATTAGAAATTTGTGATAGATTTGTCTAATTTTTCTTTTTAATCTTATTTTAGGTCTATTAAATAGGCTGTAGTTTAAATTTCATTTCATTCTGAGAAATTTTGACTAGGTTTTTGTCATTTCTCGCCTTTACTAACTTGTAGATGGCACCAAAAAAATATTTGTGATAGAGGCCAAATTGGAGAAATCTGACCTTCTGGGTCTTCCCAAAAAACCCCCAATTAGCTAACCCTAACTTTTAAAATCATTTGGAGCTTTCTGGATAGGACATTAAAGAGGGTGCTTTCTGATAAGTTATTATAGGTCTATTTGTCCCACCCTGGAGCAAATACAAATTAGTGAGGAATTTCTAGACTGTTATTTTTGTAGTGGCTTCTTGGTAACATATTTATGCTACTGTTAAATTTTTAGGTCAATCTGAGGTCATTTGATTATCGTTTTAATATTTCCATGCATATACTGACAGTAGGCCTTGGGAAATACATGATTTATTCTATCTATAGGTGCTACTAATATTTTTTGTTTCTTTGAACGTAGGTTTTTGACATAATAAGAGCAAGAAGGAGTTCACAATCATATACAAAATTTGTGGCAACCTTTTGGTCCACCCATCTTACATGTGGGCATGCGGAAGAAGGATTGCTATCATGGATGTGATCAAAAACATATTTAACACTCCTATCCCCTAAAAAGGAAGGAGACGTATTGTAACACGACTTTGAAAGCATATCAATAAATAAGGCTATATTTCATACTACTTTTATCTTGTGTCGATTCGCTCATGTTATTTCCTTTTAGGCATTTTCAATACATAGGCTTTTAGCGTTAAGTTTGGTTTTAGACTCATCATATTCAACATATTCCTTTTTGTTTCCATATCCTCATGCTTTCAGTAGTGATCACGGTGGGACGTTTGTCCCTTGATTTTTAAGATTAACCTTCTGATTAAAGTTGTTTTGTTTTTTCTTACAGGTACCAAGTTTTCCAACACTGGACTGTTTTAGAGAAAAAATTTAGAGACATCCGATATGGGCAAAGAAGAGGTAGAGGTCTTAAACACCTTCTATCAAAATTTTGCTATTTCTTATTTGGTTATTTGCTTGCATAGGAGAGTTTGAATGCTTGTTTGATTCATTTATGCAACTTAAAAATAACCCGACACACCACGTGGTAAGTTAAAACAAGGAGTTGGTCGTAAAACCCCAACCCTTGAGCAAGACCAATGGTGGATTTCATCACCACCTTGGCTTGATATACTGCATACATTACCTGATCACGACTATTGCTAGACGTAAATCTTGATGAAAGCTGACCAAGTGTAGCTGGGGTGATTCCCAACTCATGAGGAAAAGTCTTCTATGGTAGGTTTCATAAACAGAGCGATCCCCCTTTCGTACCGCCTATGTTCCATGTACCATCTGCTATCATGTACCAATAGTTTCCCTCACATAATGACGGGTATATAGAGAGGTCGTTATATCGGTCTGGCAATGATATATAGAAGGGGAGACCCTTTTTTGGGAGTCATAAGAGCCGTCATTTTGCATTTAAACGTTCTTTCACAAACTTTCAAAATGAACATAAAAAACACACTGAACCAGGTTTAGGGCACACTTTTAATTTTTAAACAAGATAGTAATTGTTTGTGTGTGTGATATTTCCTATTTAGTGTAGCATAAGAAATCCTAAAAAAAGATAAAAATCTACGCATATTTAGGTAAGCATCACCATGGTGTACACTCGTATCCGATCCCAATCACAGGCAAGCACTGCAAAAAGTGCACCAAGGGGGACAAGTCACCTCCAATATAGTCTTGAGGACTTAATCATCCTGAATTGGTGGCCTAACACACAAGATAGTCCACATCATGCCATAACAGAATACGACTATAGAGGCACCTCTTTGAGGGGCACCTCCACTCAGCATAGGTCATTTCAAGAAGAGAACCTATAGGAGACCTCCCTTAGATGCTCGTTATGAGTGGCCTAGTGATGAAGTGTTAGAAAAATAGAAGGTCCAGAAGGAGGGGCCACATGATTTCATCATCCCTCCTCTACCCCAGATTACTGTTAGAAACACTAGACCAAATCTAGAGTATCAGGCTTTCCAGACAGGGCAAAACAATTATGCCCATACTTTGCATGTATATGAAAGAGAGGACGAGGAAGATTACCACACTCCTCAAGAGGAGTACACAATGTGGGAGTGATGTACCTTCGTGCCTACCATGTATCAAGATCACCCATTGAGGCTACAACCTCGGGTTAATGCAGCTAACCTCGACAGAGGAAAGCAACCCATAGGGGTCTCGGATCATCATGACTAAGATAGACATGTAGGAGAGGTATCTAGGCTTCCTAAAAAAGAGATGATGGAACAAGTTGACTTGGCGTTTGCCAAACATGCCACCTACAAAGCACAAATCACGCAACTTAGGCAAGATCAAGAATAGTTAGAGCATCTATACTACCTTAGCAAAGAGCGCATTTAGCGTCAAGCAACCGAATTGCTTCATAACAAAGTGCTTACAAAGGTTCCAACCCCTTGCGCACATAAAGTAGAAGTGTATGAGAGGCATAATACCTTGGTATGAGATAGGTCCACATGACCTTATCAAGTATTGCCTCTGAGACCTCCTAGACCTAAGTGGGAGGCCACTCCCTAAAAAAATGATGGGCACCATCCGTGGGCACCCACCCATGTGTATAGGTATCGACCAGGAACTCCTCAGGAATCCTATGAGGAGTATGAACAAGAAGAAGAGTGGGCTGAAAAGCTCTACCAAGGCAGAAGGGGTGTTATCCAGCTACCTCTCAATAGGCCTCAAGTTCCCTGCAACCCACAATGGGATCAAACTAAGGAGGAAGAAATTAAATCCTCTGATGCATATAAAGCACTGCTAGAGCGCTTAGAGTCTATGGAGATCAAGAATTTTGGGCCCCAAAATCCCACTTTATGCCAACTCCGTAGTCATCCTGTGCATCCGTCAGTGTCGTCACCTCCATACCCAGAACACTTTAAACTGCCCCAATTGGCACTCTTTAGAGGGGGGAGGACGCCCAAGAGCATGTGACTAGATTTCTAAACCAGTGCTTTGGTATCCAGGACAATGATGTTGTTAGTCTCACAATGACACTGAGAGGGGGGGTGAATCAGTGTGTCTCTTTATAACTTAAAACTTTAACTATTAAAGCCAAAACAATGAAAGCTTAAAATCACATAAAGAAAATGTAACAAGAGAGCATCACACAACACAAGATGTAACGAGGTTCACCGGTTTTGGCTACTCCTCAAAAATAATTGCTTGGACTTCCATCCAAATCTAGCCTTTGCAAAATATCAAATTTACAATCAATTTACCAACACCCACTAGAAGGAGCACCAACCCTTGATTTTTCTACACCAACAGAAAGGAGCACCAACCCCTAATTTATCTGCACCAACAGAAAGGAGCACCAACCCCTAATTTATCTACACCAACAGAAAGGAGCACCAACCCCTGATTTATTAGCACCAACTGGAAGGAGCACCAACCCCTGATGCCAAGCACCAACTTGGACTTTTGTTCTAAATCTAGATGATTGACATAAATATGCCTTAACTTTTACAAGACCCTGACTGGTCTATTGCTTTCTCAACATTGCCTACTCTTTACCCAGCGCACACCCTGCTCACTCACCTCCAGCACACTCTCTTTCAGTAGCACTTTCACACTCTTTCGGCAACACTTTCACCCTCTTTTAGCCACCCATAATTCTCTGCATAGACCTCCTTTTATAACAAAATTTTGATTCTATTTTTAGCTTCCATATTTTCACATGCAGCTTATTAATAGAAAGTTATATATTGAAATTCCTTTATCTCACAGTATTCTTTCATGCATCCTATAAATAGTTACGGTTCTTTGTTTGGTCTTCGACTGATGACTTTCAGTTTAATCGTCGCTCGATGCATTCACTTCGTAACTGACCTTGTAACTATCGTTATGACTCTAGTTCACTATTTTTATTTTAGCTGCAAGATTTTTCTTTGTAAATGCACTTGTAACTATTGTATAACTTTAGTTAACTCTTCTTATTTTAGCTGCATCTATTTCTTTTGCAACTACCCCTGTAACTATCATGGAACTTCAGTTAACTGTCACATATCTTATTTTGGCTGGGTTCTCTTCTTGCTCGTGCCAACGTGACCTATCGCAAAATCGTGACACTTCTGCCTCTTTGTTCTCTTCTTGAATTTTGCCCATGAAAACACAACATGTCATGATATCATGACACTTTTGCCTCCTTGCTCTTCCTCTCGGCTTCAACCAGTGAAAACACAACATGTCACGATATCGCAACACTTTTGCCTCCTTGCTCTTCCTCTTGGCTTCAACAAACGAAAACACATGTCGCGATATCATGACACTTTTGCCTTCTTGCTTTCTCTCTCCTCCTTTAGTCGTGAAAATGCGACATGTCGCGATATCGTGACACTTTCTCTCCTTTGCTCTTTCACTTGCCTTTAGGTCGTGAAAACCTAACATGTTGTGATATCATGACACTTTTTCTCTCGGACTCTTTCTCCTGCAACATGTCGCAAAATTGTGACACTTTTTCTCTTGGACTCTCTCTCCTACAACTTGTCGCGAAATCGTGACACTTTTTATTTTAGACTCTCTTTCTTGCAACATGTCATGAAATCGTGACACTTTTTTGTCTGTACAATCTTCCTTGCAATATGTCACAAAATCGTGACACTTTTTCATCTGTACAACCTTCCTTGCAATATGTCGTGAAAGCATGACACTTTTTCATCCGTACAACCTTCCTTGTAGTATGTCACGAAATCATGACACTTTATCTTTCTCTGCCTTCCTCTTCACTTCGGACCACGAAAATGAAACATGTCGTGAAATCGTGACACCTTTTTCTCTCTCCTCTTTCTCTTCGCTTTGGACCGTGAAAATGAAACATGTCGTGAAATCACGACACCTTTTTCTCTCTCCTCTTTTCTTTGCTTTGGATCACAAAAATGAAACATGTCATAAAATCATGACACCTTTTTTTCTCTCCTCTTTTCTTCGCTTTGGACCGCAAAAATGAAACATGTCACGAAATCGTGACACTTTTTCTAGTTGTCTTTTTCTCTTCCAACATGTCGCGAAATCATGACAGTTTTTCTTTCTTCTTCTCTTCTAACATGTCACGAAATCGTGACATTTTTTCTTTCTTCTTCTCTCTCTTCTAACATGTCACGAAATTGTGACAGTTTTTCTTTCTTCTTCTCTCTCTTCTAAAATGTCATGAAATCGTGACAGTTTTTCTTGCTTGTGCCTTCTCCCCGAACATGTCGTGAGATCGCGACAGTTTTGCTTTCTTGCGCTTTCTCTCCAAACATGTCACAAAATCATGATAATTTTGCTAGCTTGCACTTTCTCTCTGAACATGTCATGATATCACAATAGTTTTGCTTTCTGGCTCTTTCTCTCCAAACATGTCGTGATATCGCGATAGTTTTCCTTTATTGCTCAACATGTCGCGATATCGCAAAAATTTTCTTCCTTGTGATTTTCTTTTTATTTTTCTCAAATGGGCCACTTCTATCTTTTGGAAAATCACTGTACATACTCTGAAGAAATTTTTAAATCCTGTACACATCATCAACTAGAACCTTTGAACTCCTATCCACTTCATCAACTGATCTTTCTGACTGTGTTGACAACAATGACAATACTTTTGCTGCACCTTGCTCAACAATCTCCCCCTTTGGAATTGTTGGCAACACTCATGCAATATCCTGTAATTCTTCTCCCCCTTTGACAATAATACCAAAGGGCTACTGCAGACTCCCCCTGAGTCCATGCACAACATTCTCAGGCACATGTTATGACAGTTAGAAAAAATTACAAATATGAGCACAAAGATAATTAAATATATAAATTCTCCCTCTGTATACAACACACTGTCGCTGCAATATATTCTGCTTTTGCTGTGGATAAAAAAACTGTCTCTTGTTTCTTACTGTTCCATGTGACCAAACTATATCCATGATAGAATGAACCTCCACTGGTACTCTTTTTTTCATCTACACATCCTGCCCAAATCTACATTTGGAAATTTGTCCCAGCATTGTCCTCAAATTTGTCCCAACATTGTCCTCAAATCAGCTCACAAGTTCATCAAGAAAAACTTGCTTAGCATGAAGCCACAAAGAGAATTGTTAGAGACCCAATGTGATTCATCAAACTCATAGAAGCATAAAGAGAATTGTTAGAGACTCAATATGTTCTATACTTAACTCCCAATATCAATCTCAACTCAATCTCAATCTCAAAAAAATAAGATAGATGTAGTATGCTTTTCTCAAGAACATGAAACACAACCCAACAATTTCCAACCATGCAATAACTCATATAACAATGATACTCATGTTATTTCCACAACCAATATCTTTTCTCAACCAATTAGGGATTTAACAACAATGCTTATAGACAAGTTTTAACCAACATCATTCAACTCAAGATTATCCTTGAAGCATTCAACCAATCACTACATGAAAAGGAAACTAGTAGATATCCTTTTCCTTCCAAAGGTATTTGAACAAAATAGCCACCAACATAAATCACAAATGCAAAGAATAACTTGCTCAAATCAATCTCAATAGAGTAAGCCCAAATCATGTATCAAGTAAAGCATTAACTTGATCAAAAAAACCTCTATGAAAGCAACTCAACCATTCATCACTAGGTTGGAAATCATCTGGCTACTCATTATAAACATCTTCTTAAATCTTCCCATTCAACATGTTGATTTCACATCTGTCAACAAAATTAACAAGTGACTCACACTTGTACCAACTTTTGTCCAAAACTGTATCAACATTGTAATTTTACTACCAACTTTGTGCAAGCATCAAACACAGTACCACAAAACCAACCAAATCATCTGAACTGTTATAATCCTTAACTTTTGACAGTGGTAGTAACAACCATCACCAGTACAACAATGACATACAACAATACTACCAATAATGACAACTCTCAATTTAATCACCACACTTCACAACACTTCGACAAACTATATGAATTGAAAACATACTTCGACAACTATACAAATTCCCTAACTACTTGCCTTTCATCCTCAAGTAACTACACAAATTCATAGGAGCATTAAAATAAAACTTTAACATTTCTCCCCTTGAGGATGTGCTACCTGGAGCTGCTTAGTGCAATAGAGGAGTAATCTCCTTCTGTCCAAGGAGACACAATTTCCTTTCTTCTTTATTTCTCTAGTATTTCTTGAACTTAGGCTGAAGGTTTTCACCTACATCCCTATTTTGAACCTTTTCATGAACTTGAACATTTCTCTTGGGTGGTTGTCTCTTGTACATCCTTGATGGATGATTCTTTTCCTTTCTTTGATGCACATGATTTCTTCCCTGTCTGTGTTGCATTCTTTGTGTCTGATGAAATCTACTATCTTTCCTTAGATTTGGACAAGACCTTGCTTTGTGCCCATGACCATTACATTTAAAACAATGCACATGGTGTTCAACAGATGTATTTCTACCAGCATAACTCTTTGATCTATTATTCAATCCACAATACATTGCCTTGTGACCATAATGGTTGCATCTAAAACAATAGCCATTAAAAGCATTATTATGAATAGAGTGAGAGTGATAGAACCTCTTTTGTTATGGTTGCTTTACTGTAGATCTCCTTTGAGATTTTCTTCCTTTTGAAGTTTCAACTTCAAACTATTCTTGCTTTGATCCTTCAGTAGTGGACTTCTTCTTCTCTACAAATTTAGAAGATGAAGGTTGTTCAGCTTCATATCCAAGACCAAGCTTACACATGGGGCTTCATTGATGACTTATCATTTTATCTAGCAACTCTGTGCTCTTCTCAAATTTGAGATTTGTATTGGCCTCTTCTAGTTGTTTCTTCAATAAATCAATCTCATCTTCTTTTTTGCAGCAAAAAATCTCTTTATCATCCAGGTGTGACTTAAAGGCTTCTTCTATTTTCTTGGCTTTATGAATTTGTAAGAAGAGATCTTCAATATTATCCCCATATTCTTCCAACTTCTTGGATAGTCTTTTGTTCTTTTTCCTTTCTAAACCCAACTCTTCAAGTGTAGAGATCAACTCTCCTTCTAGATCTACTTCAGCCTCAAAGTTTTCACCACATACTTCAGAGTTAACTTCTTCTTCCTTTTCTAATTCTTCTTCTTCAAATGCCATGAAAAGAGCTTCACCTATTTCCTCTTCAGAATCCTCACCAGAGCTGTCTTTTGATGAATTGGCATTCTTGGAGATGAAACTTTTCTTCCTGAAGTGGTTGTTTCTGAAATTCGGTTTTTTCTTCTAGTCACTTCTTTCTTGGTGCGATCCTTCATCACTTTCGTCCTTCTCATTAAGTGGACATTTAGCTGCAACATGCCCAACGCCTCCACATATGAAACACTTAAATGGTAGCTTTCCTATGTATTTTCCTTTTCCCCTTATTAGTTTTTGAATAAATTTTGCTTCTATTTCATCTAATGTCTCTTCTTCCTCAGATTCTTGTTTTGCTTTTATATTTTTATGTGCTTTAAAAGCAGCTTCTCTTTTTGTTGGTTTGGTTTTTCCTATTCTCATATCATGTGTAGTCAAAGAACCATGCATCTCATCCATACTAAATGTATTTAAATCTTTAGCTTCTTCTATTACTAAAACTTTAAAATCAAATCTTTTGGGAAGAGATCTTAGTACCTTTTTCACGATGACAACATCTTCCATTTTCTCGCTGAGTCCTCTAATCACATTAATGATTCCATTAACCCTTAGCATGTATGCCTCTATGTTCTCATCGTCATTCATCTTTAATGCTTCGAACTGAGATCGATGCATTTGTAACTTGGCCTCCTTGATCTTATCATCTCCTTCATGAATGCTCCTTAGTTTGTCCCATATTTCTTTTGCCATTTTACAACCCATAATTTTTACTAGTTCATTGTCCATTAATCCGCACATGATGGCATTCTTTGCTTTTGAGTTATTCTCAAATAATTTCTTACCGACAACATCGGTTGGAGAAGTGGTGGGTATTGTGTATCCACTATCTATCGAATCCCAGATGTCATATCCCAAAGCACAAAGATATGTCTGCATCCTGAGTTTCCAAAATGTGTAATTAGTTCCATCCAACAATGGTTCTTTTTTTGATGAGAATCCTTCACCACCTGCCATTGTATCACTTCCAAGATCAACCCTAGATGATTTAGCCTATCAAGGGAAACTTGCTCTGATACCAATTTTTAGTCTCACAATGACACTGAGAGAGGGGGTGAATTAGTGTGGCTTTTTATAACTTAAAAATTTAACTCTTAAAGCCAAAACAATGAAAGCTTAAAATCACATAAAGCAAATGTAACAACAGAGCATCACATAACACAAGATGTAACGAGGTTCACCAGTTTTGACTACTCCTCAAAAATGACTGCTTGGACTTTCATCCAAATCCAGCCTTTGCAAAATATCAATTTTACAATCAATTTACTAGCACCCACTGGAAGGAGCACCAACCCTTAATTTATTTGCATCAACAGAAAGGAGCATCAATCCCTAATTTATTTGCACCAACATAAAGGAGCACCAACCCCTAATTTATTTGCACCAATAGAAAGGAGCACCAACCATTGATTTACCATCACCAACTGGAAGGAGCACCAACCCCTGATGTCAAGCACCAACTTGGACTTTTGTTCTAAATCTAGATGATTGACATAAATATGCCTTCACTTTTACAAGACCCTGACTGGTCTATTGCTTTCTCAACATTGCCTACTCTTTACCCAGCACACACCCTGCTCACTTGCCTCCAGCGCACTCTCTTTTAGCAACACTTTCACACTCTTTCGGCAGCACTTTCACCCTCTTTTAGCCACCCATAATTCTCTGCGTAGACCTCCTTTTATAACAAAATTTTGATTCTATTTTTAGCTTCCATATTTTCACATGCAGCTTATTAATAGAAAGTTCTATATTCAACTTCCTTTATCTCACAGTATTCTTTCATGCATCCTATAAATAGTTATGGTTCTTTGTTTGGTCTTCGACTGATGACTTTCAGTTTAATCGTCGCTCGATGCATTCACTTCTTAACTAACCTTGTAACTGTCGTTATGACTCTAGTTCACTGTTCTTATTTTAGCTGTATGATTTTTCTTTGTAAATGCACTTGTAACTGTTGTATAACTTTAGCTAACTCTTCTTATTTTAGCTGCATGTTTTTCTTCTGCAACTACCCCTATAACTGTCATGGAACTTCAGTTAACTGTCACATATCTTATTTCGGCTGGGTTCTCTTCTTGCTCATGCCAACGTGACCTATCACAAAATCATGACACTTCTACCTCTTTGTTCTCTTCTCGACTTTCGCTTGTGAAAACACATGTCATGATATCATGACACTTTCGCCTCCTTGCTCTTCCTCTCGGCTTCAACCAGTGAAAACACAACATGTCACGATATCGTGACACTTTTGCCTCCTTGCTCTTCCTCTTGGCTTCAACCAACGAAAACACATGTCACGATATCGCGACACTTTCACCTCCTTGCTCTTCCTCTTAGATTTAACCAACTATATCGCTCCAAAATTTTCACACCCTTACCTTTAGGCTATAGGATCCATGCCCGGAAGGGGGATGTGAAAAGGATGGCACGGTACCTCGGACTGAGAGGCCTTGTGAAGGTCTCACCTCTTGGGGGAGGTGTATTATGGTGATTTTTCGACGGATGGTGGGTTCACCAGGAAACATTTAATTGCAGTTTTCGTGTCTAGGTTGGGAATGTGTTTGATGTGTTCAGTTTTAGCCTTAAGAATTCAAGTCCTAGGTTTGGCAAAAATGTGTCTAAGATATTCTATATGAAGATGCAGATTAAATGAATACAAAAAAATAGAATTAAGATAGAAAATAGAGAAATTAAGCAATATTAAAAGAAAATACCTGATCTGGATGTTTGATGAAGATTTTGATTCTTGAAGTAGTCAAGATCATCTCTGATTTGATAGGATCATCTGATATCAAACAAGATCGTCTGAGATCTGACGAATTCATCAAACGAATTCTTCAGAGACCTACAAATAGAGAAATAGGTGCAAAACATAAAAAATACAACAATGCTAACATAGGGGAACAGTGTCAATTGATAGTAACAATATCAAATTGAAACTTATAAACAAAAATATGAATGCATTATGCTAATTTAATCACAATTATGACTTAATTATGCATTTGATCTAGATGGGTGAACTCCAAAATGCAAAATAGCATAAAATAATAAATAAACTAGCTAACTATAGCATAAAATAGCAGATTGAAAGATGAAGAAATGCAAACTTTAGGCACTGATTTCCTCAATGTTGACTGCAGTCAAAATCATCTTGCATTGATACAAAATCGTCTCTGATTTGACAGGATCGCCTTCGATATGAATAGGATCGTCTGTGACGATGTAAGCTTGCTCCAGCTAAAAAACACTAAAGTACCTGCAACAAAAATTGTATAGAACTACTGTAAATAGAAATTTGGGATGTCTTAATGTGTATGAAGTCGAGTTACAGGGAATTTCAGCCAGGGGGGTTCTAAGGGAAGGGATTAGGATTAAATAAGCTTAGAAGGGAGGTTAGGAGGTTGGAGATCATCCCTATTTGGGAGATCTCCAACAAGGGAGGGTCTCTAGCAATGCAGACACGCTTTTGCCTGGATAAGAGACCTGTTGGAACAAAGACTAATTGTGAAAAATTAGTTTAGAGACAAGATCATCTGGACGTCCTAGCCCAGATGAAATCATCAGATCTGGGGCGATATCGTCTGATCGATGACGATATCATCAAATGGTCAAAAAAACCTCTAAAAATGGCATGGGAAAGGAGGAAACAGATTACACGATAGTTAACGGGTGGTTTGGGAGGTTAAAATTTGAATTTGAATTATTTACTAGAGTAAATATAATTATTAAGATTTCACTACGCCAATTTTAGGGTGCTGCATTTTGCCCCCTCTTTAGTGAATTTTTTGAAGAAAATACGTTAAATATGAGTTCTTCTCGATCGATGAGAAAGCAAAAATTATTCCCATTTTTAGGCGATGATTCTTGGCCGAATCGTACGATAACTTACTATGGTGCCCCCTCCGTGTTTTTACCCAAATCAAATTTTTGAGGTAAAAACATGAAAAAACAAAATTTTAAAATGTTTTTAATTGTGTTTTGAATAAAATTAAGAAAAATAGGGTAAAACCCTAATTCATTTTTACTGTTCATTTTTCTAGTTTTAGAGCTCTGCAAGCAAAAATGGTGGAGACGACACACAGATCGACAGAGGTTCGACGCGGGCTATGGGTAAGAGTCTAAACTTAGCTTAGAATGTTTTAAGTTGAATTTACATGCTTTTTAGATGAATTTTGATCAATTTTTGAGCATCGTGATCGTTTTTGGGCCGTCGACATTATCGGGACAAAATCGTCCCGATTTCGACGAAATCGTCTCAAGTTCGTCGATTTCGTCGAAGGGCAAAATCGACGAAAGGGGGACGATTTCATCAAATTATGGACGATTTCAACTTGCGAAATTGGAGACGATTGTGCTCAAATGGGGGATGATATCATCCAATAGTGGGTGATATCATCAGTTGTATAAAATTGAACTGATTTTACTTGCATTTTTAATTAATGATTTTTTTATTAATGATTGTTATTGTTTTGTTGTTTATGTTGCAGAGAGGTTTGTTAAAGAGTAGAGAATGGAAGTACGACAGGTTGAGAGATGACTTGGCCACTCTAACACAGGTAGAGCGGGATCAGCTGGCACATGCTGGCTTATAGCATGTGGCAGAAATGCCACAAGTTTCTACAGACATGGGGCTACTGACAGCCCTGGCAGAGAGGTGGTATCCGGGTTCTTCCTATTTCCAACTACCTATAGGGGAGATGACTCCCACATTAGAGGATGTATGGAGGATCCTGAGAATCCCCATACAATGATGGTTGATCACTTCTACAGCCAATCAGGGACATGCTATGATGCGGTTGTGTGGTGACCTGATCTTCGCCCTAGAGAAGGGCAGAGTAAACATCAAGGCACTACGTCAGATGCCTGGGGCATCGAGACTCACACAAGTTTTGGCCGAAGTTGTGGGTAGAATTTTTTTGTGCCACCAGAGCGGATGCAAGGTACCATGGATGCTAGAAGATGTGATCTGGGACATGCGGGACCATGGTTATAGATTTTCTTGGGGTAGTTTTGTTCTATGTCAGTTGTATAGGATCCTGCATGGGGTCATGTACAAAGGCGGTCGATGTCTAGTTATGACATTGCCCCTATAGGTTTGGTGCTGGGAGCACATTGCAGTGCAGATGCCAGTAGGGCTTCCTTTGATAGGGGTTGACAGGGAGAGGCCTCGAGCTTTCTATTGGTGGCTCCAAAGAGGTTCACAGTGGTGGATTTATCTGTCGATGTCTCGAAGACTGTCGGATGACCTTGTCCCAGATTAGATCACCTGGAGGCCTTGGAGGGAGCATCCAAGGTGGGCCAAGGATGGATAGGAGCTGGCTCATGTCAGGCGAGTTTTCTAGCAGTGGATGGAGAGGGGAGAGGTGGAGCTCCACCACTACGATCGAGTTTTGTGACAATTCGGTCTATAGCAGGGGATCCCATCTCTCAAGGATTACGAGTTTTTTTGGACTGTTTGGGATAACACCATAGTGAGCGGGGCTCCAAACATGCAGCGCTTCTAGAGTTAGGACTCGAACGATGCCCCCATTTAGCCAGTGGATGCGGACAACACAGGGGTAGCCGATGGCTACGATGCTTGGTACGTAAGCATCTGCCCTCCTCGAATGACAAGGGCTTAGGGTCTGATTCACGTAGTTGTGCGTCAAATAGGGAGGTGGCACCAGGCGACTATGGAGGCGGCCTAGAGTCACAGCGGGAGAGAGAAGAGGAGGCCATAGGCGCAAGAGAGGCTGTAGTAGTGGGAGAGGAGGGCGAAGAGACCCCCTTCTCCACAAAGAGAGAGGCCACCATCGCTCGATAAGGGTAAGGGTGTTGACACATGGGAGAGTAGCGAGACAACGACTCTTCAAGCAAATACAATTCATCTCCAGGCATAGGTGTAGACCCTACAGGAGGAGGTTGCATGACATCGAGCTAAGGTGACATAGCTCAAAGACGAGATTACATGCCTCAAGGCACGGGGTGGAGAGGCGAGCACTGGGGAGATGGCATGAGCTATTGCCCAAATTACTTTCTATAAAACATTATACTATCAGATGGTGCCAGAGGAGGATAGACTACCACTTTCAGCTAACATCACAGATCTGATTCGGATCGAGTCGTCGAGGACTTCGTCTCGATCGATGACTAGGACTCGTAGTACCACTCATACTGTGATGGGGCCACCTCGTCCACCTTAGGACGAGGGAGGAGATGAGGCTGAGAGCTTGAGGGGTTCTCGATGCTAGACTAATGTACGACATTGTACAGATTGATAGATAGCATTTATTATTTTTGATAGAGGATTGAGTATACCGAGGTACAGATTGTGGCATACCAATCCAGTTTTGATATGATGTATATATTGTTGATATATATATGAGATGAGATATTTTTTGATCATATGACTTGTGTCTTATGTATTTTTATGATGTTTTTGTGTTTGATTAATTGATTTGATGATTGGATTGAGGATTCATGTAATTATGTCATTAAAAATATTATGGATTGAATGTCATGCTGTAAGATTTTAAATGAAAGAATATGATGTAACAAATTGGTTGTAATGATGTGATGTGATAAAAGATAAAAAGAGACTTCTAACAATAATTTCAAAGGACATTGTCGCTATTATAGACCATTTCATGGAGTCGTCGCTCACTCGGTCGTCAAGCTAATCCCAGTATAGAAATATTGTTAAAAAGTAAAAGAGTGCTTAAGAGACTGTCTTAAGACTTTGGTGCAATGGTGCAAATGATGATGATTATGGTTTGTTTTCAGATTTTCATAAAATAGTATGCATGAAATCATGTTAAAATGCTTTTTGCTAGGCATAAATTTCTAAGTGTGATAAATTTTTTGGATAATTACCTAGGAATTATACCATCATTGCAAAATTGAAGGTTGACATAATGACATGAAATAATGATAATGTGCATGCTTTGTTTGTCAAAAAACATAATTGTATAACTGAATGATTTAAGTCATATGGTTTTCATGATTTTTAAATAAATGAGGAATAAAAATTGTTACAATGGTTTGCGCTAGGCATAGAATATGTAGGTATAGACTTATACCATCATCGCAAAAATCAAGGAAGAAAATAGATTGTTTTATTACATGGTTGAATTTTAATAAACATAAAATATGAAGATGAGGACTTGCGCTAAGCATAAAATTCCAATTTTGGTTTTAGAACTATACCATCGTCGCGAAAGTCAATAATATATATATGTTTTGATTGTATGGTTTTGAAAGAAATTTTGATCTTTTTGATTATGCATGTAGTTGTCTTTACAACTATACTTGAAAGAAGAAAATGAATTATTCCAAACAATTTGCAAAAAATATTTCAAAATATTTAAAGACAAAAATTAGATTTATAAGGAATCCCATGTGCATATGTGAATTCATTTCCAATCTTGATTTATCATAATGATACACAAAATCTCTCAAATATAAAATGTGTGTGCAATTGCTATGTTCATTTATCAGTTTTGAGCAAGATAATTTGATACAAGTGATTTGAATAAACCAAATAAGTGTTCATTAACCATGATGTAGATGCATATAACCATACTAGACTACTATGTAAGTCAGATTATCAAGAGCTAGCTAATCCATAAGCAAACATAGGTCTGTACAAAAGAAGGTCGCTAATGTGATAGACATATCGCCACACTAGGAGTTACCCAAGGCCAAGCAAGTTGGGCACAAACCACCTGTTATGGGGCTTACCTCATAGTTTTTGAATAATTAAGAATTCCAGGGATTCAAGATCATCAACCCTTCTTTTCTTTTCAAAGGGTAGGGAAAGGGATTTTATTGCTTTTGCTTTTTGCTGTATTTTGC
Organism: Wollemia nobilis; assembly: GCA_028583015.1. Lineage (NCBI taxonomy): Eukaryota > Viridiplantae > Streptophyta > Pinopsida > Araucariales > Araucariaceae > Wollemia > Wollemia nobilis. The sequence continues at coordinate 1,820 of JAQPPZ010006079.1, read as the reverse complement.
TTTCTTTTGCTCTTTTTTTTTTTTTTTGCTTGATTTTTGAAATAATGCTGAAATAACTTGTTTCTTTTTTCTTTTTCTTTTGAAATTTTTTTTTCTTTCTATGCTAGGGATACTTGCTCGGATTAGCTGTAGAGCAAGGGATTTTTATTCTGGGTAGGGGTGAGCTTGTCCTTTTGCCAATTCTCAAAGATTTTAGACCATGTGCATGATAGGATAGCAGGGGAAACTTTTCTCTCAAGAAACCACTTCTTCTATGTAGCAAAGCATGGAAATTATAAATATAATCATTTTATTGTGAAAATATGTGTTTGGTTTAAGTAAATAACAAGATCAATTCTCTGTGCTCAAAATTTATTTAATTGAATTTTATGAACTTTGATATAAGAGAGATTAATAATCATGCCAGATAAAATCAAGATATTTATTTTTGTGTTTGTGAAAGTGAGGGATTCCAAATAAATGCTAATTTATCCAAAATAATTTGAAACATACAATTGCAACATTTGTAAGCAAATATATATAAATAAATACTGTTTTTGAGAAACTTTGAGAATGTTGACTCTCTCTTTTTTCTTTGTATTATTTTGGTTTCGAAAGAGTCAAGAATATTGATATTTTGATTTTTATTATTTTTGAAAGAATTAACAAGTGCCAAATAATTTTGAAGATTTTGATGATTATGAATGTTTTTGGTGTTTTTGAATTTATAAATTGAAAGAAATACAAGATAGTGTTTTTGAAATATGTTAAACAAATATATACAAGGATGAAATGACCAAATTTATACATAGTAACGTTTAAGATGCAAAATATTCATGGGTTCTTTAAGTTCTTTACCATATAAGGTAGATAATTTGTATGCTCCTGATTCAAATTTAGCAGTGATAATGTATGGTCCAAGCCAGTTGGGCTCAAATTTACCTTTAAGGTCCTTAGTTGCATTAGTACTTTTTTTATTTTCTTTTAAAACAAGGTCGCCGATCTCAAAGGATCGATGACGAACTTTTTTAGCATATGATGTTTTAAGCTTGTTTTGGTAGGCACGGAGATGTTCCAAAGCATTGATGCATTTTTCATCTAGGAGTTCTAGCTGACTGAGTCTGCCACACTTCGATATTCATCTCCTACTTTGGTATCTTGAAGTAGTAGAGCCAAAGAAGGAACTTCCAATTCAAAAGGAAAAACTGCTTCAGCACCATAAACCAAAACAAAAGGTGAAGTTCTAGTGGGGGTTCGAACACTAGTTCGATAGGCCCACAAGGCTGGATATAATTGAATGTGCCAGTCGTGGCCAGTTTTATTGACCAATATTTTGAGAATTTTGATTAAGGTTTTGTTAGATGCTTCTGCTTGACCATTACCCTGAGGATAATAGGGAGTGGACCAGCGATGTTGAATCTTATATTTTTGACATAATTTTTTAACATCTTTATTTTTGAAACAAGTTCCATTGTCAGAGATGAGATTTGCAGGAATTCCGAAATTACAAATGATTTGATTGAAAACAAATTTAGAGACTTGTGTGCCAGTGCAGGAAGCTAAAGGCATAGCTTCAACCCACTTCGTGAAATACTCAGTGGCGGTTATGATGAATTTGTGTCCATCAAATGACATAGGATTGATTTTGCCAATAATATTTAAACCCCATTTTGAAAATGGCCAAGGATATGAAATAGCCTGCAGTTCTTATGCAGGTGCATGGACAAGGTCAGCATGTTTTTGAAACTTGTCACAATGGCATACATAATCATGTGCGTCGTTCTCCATGGTAGGCCAAAAGTATCCTATCCTAAGGAGCTTTTTAGCAATGAAACTACCAC